>BOPP01000265.1:1270384-1306076 GCA_017312745.1 Gryllus bimaculatus
CGACGCTCCTATTCGTCCGATTTGCATGATTGTCACGGCGTTGGATTTAGGAAGCATGTCGCCATCGCCCTATAAGCCCACATTTTTTATTTTTCTCGGAAGTTTGAGTACTAATTTCAAATTCGAGTTTTTGCTAGATTTTTGGAAAAAGGTCATCGTAGCGTAAATTGTATTTTAAAAAGTCGTCAAATGCGGTTTACAAATCGGAAATCGGACCATTGATTCAGACGTTATCGGTAAAGTAAATTTTCTTATTTTGGTGCTACCACGTAGTGGCTACAAATTGTAGTAGTGTCGGGACATTTAGCCTTAACACTGTCTTCGAGAAATATGAATTACCTGTTGGAGGTAAAGAACAAGTAACACTGGGCGTTAAAATTCCGACTGGTATTTCACAATCTCAGGGGCTGCATATGCAACCATAACGCACTTAATACTTGACGGTACGGCGGATTGCCTAATGGTCCTCTTCAGGGGCGTATGAATCATCACCGCTATTACATGTCCGATTCAACTTACGGAACTCTTTAAATACTCCCGTTATTAACACAACAGGAAAATGTGAAAATTTCAGCGAAATCGGTCCAGTAGCTTTTGCGTCTATGTGTGACAGACATATACACATTCGCTCTTTTTAATGTACATATAAAAGATAGATATATCTAATGGTGATTTATATTTTGTTTGAACGCAACTATGTGTATCATTTTATTTGTATTCAAAATAAACACATTTCCTGCATGCAGATTGCTACGTAATCTCATCCATAAATATGAGAGAGTAATCTGCGTAATGAAGAAATACGCCAGCAGTAATCTGGCACTGACAAAGTGGAATGGCCGTACAGCTGCGGCGGAGGAGGAGGAGGAGTGTCTTAACGGCACCACCATCCACTGCATCGTGCACCTAATCCAGAGTAATCGCCTGCTGGACCGGACCCGGCTCTATACTTACGAGCGTGGCCAGGGCGTAGTGTCCTGTCCGTAAGCCCAAGGCCTCTTAAATTCGGAAACGTCGCTATGTGCAGCCGCCCCCTGCACACTGCTTTGCTTGTAGCCGAAGTCAAGGACGAATGGAAGGAAAGGGACAGACTGCAATTACTACCCTCACTCAGTTCGTCGTAACGTTACCGTATTACTATGCGTGACCTATATTTATGATTTCGTGAACTCCGTGTTGTCAAAAAACAATTCTTGATTACCAAAATGTAGTGTTGCGTAAAGAAAATATGATGAATCCCCGTTGAATCCCCGGAGAGAAGATTAACGTGGTTGTCTGAAGCTACTCCGGCTCTGACTGCTCTGCTGATGTTTGATGAACTCTGGTATCTAAAGTCAAGGAACATAGCGCCCTGCAGAATACAACCAACTCATCTTGACGACGATCTTACCACCTCACCTTGATGACGCAATGAAACACTTAAGAAAACACTTATCCTAGGCGAAGAATAGAGAGAGTATGGTGATGGGGCAAGAAAACGGCAACTCGTGTGGCAGAAGAACGCTACTCCGCTTTCCTAAGTGCTCCCTGTCCTTTGTTTGTTCGTTTGTTTTGCAGATGCATTAGAACTGGCAAAAGTTCGTGGTTATCAAATTAATGAAGGTTTGAATCATTAAGATTCATTTACGAGATTTTGATTGGTAGCTAAAATGTTAGTGTGGCAAATTCTGTAGTATTATAATATTACGAGAACGTATGAACTGTTGTAGCAAACCGTTCTGTTTTTTTCTTTCTATTTCATGTTTTAATTATACAACTAATTTGTTTATGTATCAAGACATCTAACTGATTATTTATCAACAGATAAATTTCTCAATTGTCTCTACGATTCAATACAATCAAAGTAATTCTATAGTTTACATCAAATTGAAGAGATGAATCAGAAATAATGATAAATTCTCTACATTTTTTATCGAAAAAGCCTCATATTGTTATTCATATTGCTATTCATTATTTTACAAAAATCAATGTACAAACTGCAGGGAAGTGAACATAAAAGCATAAAGCAGATTAAGGATATCAAAATAAGGAATCACAAAAATATTTATAATTGTAACACAGGTTCCTCGTAATACTACGTACATCAGTCGTTGTACCAGTGTTGTGCCCGCCCTCATTCATTGCCCCATAAGCAATGGCTCATGTTGGGGATGCTTCGGAGCGCCCCGCCCGCCGCCCCGCCCCGCCCCGCCCCGCCCGCCGCCCCGCCCGCCAGCTGCCCGGCGGCCTCGCCCTCACATTCGCTGCGCAGGAGGCCACCGCGCGGCGCAATATCGCCCGGGGCAGAGGCAGAGAGGGAGGAAGCAAGGCCAAAGGATGCAGTGGCGGTCAAGTCCAAGTCCAAGTCCGTCGCCGTTGCCTCACGCCCGGTAAACAGGCCGAAGAGGTTTCGGAGCCGACGTAGGAAGCGACCTCAGTCCGGGCTGTAAACTCCAAACGGCCACGAGCGCCGCGAGACAGACTCCCACCTCGCGGTCCACCCTCACACCACCAACGATCTCGCTCTGTCGCCGATGTCCTATCCACATTCCGCAGCTTTTATTACAGGAACATCCCTTTAATTGGCCTCTAACACACCACACCGTCTCAGAGCATTAATTGATGCCACCACAGTTCCTGTGAGCGGGTCGTCCCAGGTTTCCAGTCCCGATGGTGGCAGTATTTTAGATACTAGGTAGGTAGCTAGGTCGAGTTCATCCGCTGCCCGGAGGCCAGAAGTTCTGATTGTTATTTTGGTTTCTCCGATCAATGGCAGCCAAATGCCGGAGCAGTACCCTAACAAACGGGCCACGGATCGCGCGCGATCTGTACTTCCTCTTCCTTGACCTATCAGCACTTCTTACTTACTTTTTACAAACTTACACATACATATACTGCATTAGCACACACTTCGGAAGACCAGTCGGGAGCTTAGAGATTGTTTTGGATGAGCCGGTGCCCCGCTCATCATCCAGCGAAGGAAGATCAACGCCCATTCCCACGAAAAAGCATTCACTACATTTACGGAACTAAAAACCCTGGCAGTTGACGCGCCTTGAATCACTAATCAATCAACGGGTTCATCGCGACCCAAACACGCAGCTCACTGGAATACATCGCCAGTTTCACCCTTCATACCGTGACCACTTTACTATCATTGCCACCGCCTTAGATTCACGGCCTCAGACACTCTGTCACCGTCCCCGCCAAATTCGTTCATCACAGCGGCTTCTCCATACCACCACCGCCACAACCAACTCCGTCGCGTCACAGCCACCTCCTCCGCAACTCGCAAACGTCCGCCAGCCACCATCATTACCATCTTCCTCCAGACCCGCCATTCCACCAACACAGGCAGAATCGATGCCGTCCTCAACCCCCGCGCTCCCATCCCGTGTCACCGTCATGTGTTACACGCTCGTATCTGTGAAGCAGAACTATTGGTGCACTCGACGCAAAAGGTTGGAAAGGCTCACGAGCGCTCACAACGGAGCGATATGAACAAATGGCGCTGCAGCTCATAAGCTCGCGTACGGTGCGCCCATACAGGGCCGTCGTTTCAGGTGCACGAGGTCTTCCTGCGATACATGTGCACCGAACCGCACTGCTCCATCGCGACCCAGTTCGGCTCCATTTTCTCTCGGTGACCTTTCTGCTGAATGCGCTATGTACTACCACACAGTAATGGCGGGCAAAATTTTCCACAAGTTTCCAGAAGAAAGAATGGACTGACCATGATACATTAACGGTACAGTAAATCGGAATTGTTTAAAAATTAAAAGATAATAATATCAAACAAGTTCATTGAGTGTTCAATGAATTGTTTCAATAAATAATAGTCATAATTATTTATTATAATTTAAAATAAATAATAAAATGTTTAACTAACATTAAATAATAATGTTTTTATGAGTAAGTACTTGAACATTACCTTCATTGTAAATTTATTTAAATCATTAAATAGACATAACTATTAATTAATTATTTTAAAATAAGAAATGTCTTTGACTAAAGAGATAATTTAATGAATAAATCGTTATAAATCTTACATAAATGTAAAATTTAATGCCTTTTGTCTATGTACGCACTGAACATGTCTTTAGTAGTTAATATATTACAACAGAGCAGAAATATAATTTTTAGTTTTAGAGTCGGTTGGAAGGGAAATAGAGTCGGTATTGTGTGAAAGAGTAGCTACACCCGCAGTGTTTGCCCTTTTTTGCCACCTTTTCATTCGCGTAATGCTCCTCAGGCTCCTCCTCCTTCAACGCCGACGTGCACTGCCTGTCTTGCGACGTTCATCGAAATCTCGAACTGGCGTTGCGAACAACGGCAACTCCATTCACCAGTATCTCTTCATCACAAAGTATTATTACTTATACACTCATAAATATAGTTATGTCATGGGTTACATCCCATAAAGGAATTCAAGTTAATATCCTGCTATATTCAGCTGACAAAGAATGAACTACACTCTCTCTTCTAGAAAAATAGATTCACATTGCGACATCAAAAGAGACCTCAACAGACGTAGTAGACTCTACTGGAACATGGTATAATAATTCTAGTCCCTTTCCTCATGTCAGAAGATGTACCTTTGATTTTTTGTACGCCTCTTCACTTCAAACCAGAAAATAAGAACTTTCTTTCGTAAGACTTCGCATAGGACAAAGTCGCCATACCCACTCACATCTCTAAGAAAGAATACCCAGCACTTTGTGTGTCATGTAACATTTCTATAACTATTCAACATATATTAATACATTGCCCCTTGTATTCAGACTTACGCATGATACATTCACTTTTGAATTGTCTTTCCAAATTACTTACTAAAACATATCACATATTCAATATCTTCAAAATTCAAAACGATATAGAATTATTTGGTGCATTGTAAAGAATAGTATATTTGGTTGCTAATGATCTTGGAGTTCTTGCACACCCCAAAAAAAGTTTATTTAAAAACACGTATTATTACTGATTAATAATATAAAATCTACCTCTTTTTGGATCAGGTTTAGTTACATTATGCTCTCTCTCAATCGTTTTTGGAATTTTCAATTCGAATAATTATTACACTTTCTAACTCGTAATCAAAATTTGTCTCTCTATTACGACAACACTATCAGTCCATTACTGTCGATAATTATCGCCTTAATACAGTCGTGAACAATGCCTTCACCGTCCATTCTGAATAGCCTTTGCTGTCGACCATACACCGTCAATCTCTCAGTGACTTCTCATCCTGCCACAACTGCAAAACGGCTTGCCGTCGAGATGTCCAGTCGCCGCGTCGGATAAATTATCCTAAAGGTCACGGCAGCCGCGGACGCCGCCCCCGCCGCCCACCGCCGCCCGCGCGCGCCCGGCACAAGGAAAACCAATCACGCAGCGTGATGGAGTCCGATTTATCGCCGACGCCGCAGTCGTTTTTATGAGTAGCGCCGGCGCCGCCGTCGTTAGCAAAGCGTTGTACCACCGCCGCCAACGACAACCACACAGATTCAGGCCTCAACCAAAACTGGGCAACTTCCTCCATCGGCATAGATTTTGATGGTTTTCTGAAGGGCGAACTCTCAAGCCAACATGGATGGGATCGACGATATGGTCATATTTAATTACGCAGATCTTATATGAGAGTCTGATTCATTTTTGGATTCAATGACACTAGCTTCCACAGCCGCATTCTGCATCTTGAATTCATCAAGTTCTTCTGCTTCCTCAATATATCATGAAAGTTCTTCAAAAATAGAACATTTGCCGTTACAGTCGATATCCATCTCTCTAATCCAAAAGCGATTCAGGCAGGCCTTCCTCAAGGCTCCCAGTTATCTCCTGCTCTTTATAGCTAGTACGAAGCCCACCTTCCGAAACATAGTAAAATAAAAACTGCTCAATTTACAGATGTCTGCTATATATTCACCAGGTCCCACCATAAATAATACAAATCAATTTTCAATTACATCTACATCAAATTGACATTTGGTACACAAAATAATATTAAAATAAATTCGTCAAAAACCGCAGAAAAATATTTTTATTAAGACTTTACGTCCCCCATCCTCCTTACAGATGAATCAAAAACCGTTACAATGACATCCTCAAAATAAACCCATAAAATGTCTAGGCCTTTTCTTAGACACCCGACTCAATTGGAATCACCACGTCGACAACAAAGTAATTCAAACAAAATCTAAATTATATCAACTAAAACCAATAAACAATAGATCAGCTAAATTGCTATACAATACTGCCGTACTGCTATAAAAATCAATCATATGACTACTACCATTATATGTATGCCAAATATGGATCAGCGCTGCGAAATCTAATACCAAAAACTCCAAGTACTCCAAAATCAGATCCTCCGCACCATCACAAATGCTCCATGGTACATATCCAAAGCAAAATTTCATAATGAATTCCTGTTAGGACCGATAACCAACCACATTATTTCTTTATCTACCCACTTCTTGCAAAATGTCCCCTAAATATCCATCCTAACCCCTAAGACTGTCGAAATCCAATACACAGAACCGACACCAATAATAAATTTCCGTTCAATACATTCCTAAATAAATTCTCAGTTCTCGACCCAAAGTTGAGATACCAAAGTAGTAAACATACCTTTACCACCCTGGTAGTAATGCAAGTTGTATTTATAAGAGTATTTGTAAAATTATTGTGAGTTAATTATACGTAGATATAAGCAATTATAACAAATGTAGGGTGTATTAAACACTGATGTGTGTGTTGTTCGAACCAAAACAAAATAAATAGAACAAAATTAAATGAATGTCATCAAAGTACCAAGTTTATTTATCTACACAATATTTAATCGTTATCGCACCCAACCATATCAATCCTCACCAGAGTGTGAAGTGGCAGTGCTGACCACAAGGAAATCCAATACGCATTCACTTCCTAAATTAGCAACCCCATCACCAACCTTCAAACAAACTCAAATTTCAGTAAAATTTAAAAAAATTGAAAAGTATTGTATTGATATTTTCATTAGTGATACGTTCACAAAGCAAGAACAGCTTCATGAATTGCTTCGAGAGTGTTCTAAACCGATGGAGGTCGAAGTACTTTTCAGGCGTGAAAACCTCAGCGTGTGTGGCGCGATTGAGGCAAGTTAAAGAACCCGATAATATAAACGACATACTCGGCAAGCTTTTTCAGTGCAGGTAAGTTCCACATCACCAGGTATATTAATAAGGGGCGAAAGTCACACCAAAAATCGCAGTGATTCAGCATCCACCCAAATGTATAACACAAGGAGCACGCGATATATTCAATATTTTCTCCGGCAAATATCGATAAAGAATTTTAAACAAATAACTAAGCAACCAATCAAGTAAACGTCTTTTTCACGAAAAAATGTAAACTGTTGTTGCTATGTTGAGTAAATTATTTCCTCAAACACATTGTAATTTTTTTTGCTTCGTTTCGTTGGTTTTCTATTCGAAGCGTTCTTTTCTGCTTAGAGCTTTACAATTTATTTTTAAAATCTCAAACATTGCTCTAATTTTTTTCTTTGTGTTCTTCAAATAGAAAAATAACACTTAAAAATGGGGAAGATCTCATTTTCGTTGAACTTTCTGAATTTTCAAACATTGCATAAGTTCGAAATAGTGAGAGAAAGAACATGCTGTTGAAGCATCACTAATTTTTCAATTAAAAAATAAAATTAAGGAAAGACATATTGGAAGAACAAAAAATATTATTTTGTGGGCCTTCAGGCTAAATTAAGGAATATTAAACGCAATCTTCACGCGAATGGCATTGCTAAGTACAATAAACACGAGGTAGTGTCATGGATACTCACAGCGATCACAGACACAGAGCTTTCAAATAACAATATATTTATTAACAAAGAAAACAAAACAAATATATACACTTAATATCCTACTTACACCCTAGCTCTGATAGACCTACTATCCCCTGATCGCGGGAGTGATCCAAACCCGATTGAAGATGGTTTTGATTGTGGCATTCGCCACTCCTACTTCTGAAGCGCGCACAAAGCCTAGCTTCCGTGACCGGATGTCACGCTGGTACACAAAGTCCGTTCTTGCGCACCAACGGCTGGTTTGCCTCGATCGCAGGAGCGATCTTATCCGATTGAGAATCGGCGTGAATCGTGGCACTCTACCACTCTTCACCTCGGAGCACGCACACAACATCGCTCCCCCGTGACCGCAGTCACCCAAGGACCTAAAGTCCGCAGGCTTCGTCAACTAGTGACTCGAGCCTCGCGAGCCTGGCTCGCATATGCACCGTCGTGGCGCCAAGTTTTGTGCACACGCACGAGGTTCTCCCACTGTCTCCAGAACCCACCCACTGGTTCTGCACACTCTGTTATATAGGCGAGGCCCACGTGACCTACTACGTCACGCCACCCCCTTGCTTGTTATAACAGTGAAAAGTTTCTAAAGGCCGGATACGCCAAAGCCTTGTGTCTCCCGTTTCCGCGTTCTTGCCTTTACGGAAAAACCCTTCTTCCTGTGGCGAGGCTAATCCTCTACCAAGCGTCCCCAAATAGATGCCATGAGGCACGCTGGCTAATACGTTACAGTAGGATGCCTAAAGTTACATTCAAATAAATAAAATGGACAAAAAGGGGCATTCTTGAGCTCCAATGAAGAGGATTACCCCAGATTGATATGGTATTGATTGGTATGGTATCATCACCACCAGCACACATTGTTGTCACTGTAACTATCCCCTTTTTTTCAATCCCTCACCCACATAAATTGAATTGAATTAATGCCTTATTTAAATTGGTGAGAATTGGGTCATCTGGCCCGGTCGTCCATCTGACGGAAATTTTGCTACGCTCCTTTCACCCACTAGCGAAGAAAGGCAGTATAACTCAGGCGAGGAACCAGGTTATTTGAATTTAGCTCAGGGGTTTCATTTATGCTTGAGGATGCAGCAAATGCAGCACATGCACGGGATAGCATGGGACAGCCATCTGTACTTTCCATCCGAAGGAAGGCGTACAAAGGATTTTTCGACCTCAAAAATCCGCGGCTTCGATCGGGTTTGAGCCCGCAACGTGGGTATAACAGTCCTATACGCTAACCGTTACTCAACCCCGCCCAGCGCCGCCCGCGGAGTTATATAGCCTGCGAGCGGGAGGGGAGAGCTGCGCCCTTTATTGCGGCGAATTCCCTTTACTGCGCCGGTTAATTGTACACAGGCCGTAAAGGCACGCGGATGGGGCGGCGCAAGCTGGCGGCGCAGCGGCGCAGGAGAGGGCAGCGCGGGAAGGAGGGCGACGGGGCGGGCGAGAGGGAGGATAAGAAAAAGAGCGAGCGGGAGGGCGCGTGGGAGGGCGAGAGGGAGAACGTGCTACGTGCGGCTTGCCTCGACAAACGTTGACGCGGTTGGAAGCCACTCCTCTTAATACAGCTCAGCAAGGCTTCATATTACTTCTACGCACCAAGTGATTACACTCAACTACCTTTGTGTCCTGAATGCAGTGACATTGAAGTAACTCAAGTGGTCTCCGGCATAATGCAGAAGGTTAGTCTCACATTTTAAAAATTCGGCTACTCTCGAAGAAATTACGCTGAACTGCAAGAACTGTTAAGGACCTCGCTTTAAATTTTAATGTTCAGAAGTTGAAATAAATTTGTATTTGTAATATATTTTTTATAAATTGAACTTGATGCATTTTGAACTAGTACTAAACAAATGCTCTCTGTACATAAGTTTTAGAAAATATGGTGTTGTCCCGCCAGGCCCCGCCTCCAGGGCCTCGCCGCTATATTATATATAATAAATATAGTCAAACAATTCCTTACATTTCAAGGATATTAATTAAAAGTGTTAATCCGTAATTTGAAAATTGTTAATACTTGGGCTGCCTCTTCCTGGAAGCCTTGCTATCACATAATGCCGGTTGTGTTGAAACCAGTGACGCATGAAGTATGATAATTCAGTCGGCATGCACAGTACGACAATGGTCGTAATAACACACGCAAATATTTACATTTTAAATCAAAATCTAAATGGCTTCGTTGACTTCGGATTCCCCCGACGTTTTGGGGTATCTATCGAAACCATCGATGCCTCGCACATTGGAAATGAGTAATGAATAAAAGCATATATCGCAAATTATATGCGTTTTATGTTAAGTTTGGTAGTCATTTTTCGAAATTTTCGGAAGTTACTTTGTTTCATATTCGTACATATCCATTCTAACATTCATTGTTATACATTAAAAACAAACTTATTTAACCAAAACTATCACCTCTAACTATCTTTCATTTGTATGGGAATTTGGAAACTGGGAATACGTTTTACGATCAGCAATGTGCAACTATTTGATCTGTGCGCAAAATCTCGTTGGTCATGAGTACGGCTCGCGTACACGACAACGCTGCATCGTGGAAATGTGCACGGGCGTCGTAAATCTAATGGAGGGGATCCCGCGCGCGCATCATGTGGATGCGCAGCTGCGCCGCGCCCAGGGCCGGCCCGGATGCTGTCCCGCTCACGCGTCAACTTTGTCTTTTATCCGACTCCAGCGCGTTGCTCGGCTCAATAGATACATGAATGATAGAATATTTCGTTCCACACTTCGTCGCAGCTGCGTAAACTAATATCACTGAATGAAACATGATTTTTGGAGACGAAATATGGTGACTAGTGAAGGAATTTCACTAGTTCATTGAGTCATATAATGTATACCGCCAATGATATAAACTTTGTGAATATATAGGCTTTACATTTAGGTATAATAATTAGTTATTAATAATTATCACTCACATGATCCTATTAGATATAAGGTCTAGTATTTTTCAATGTTGCTTTTAGAACTTATGTATTCATTTTATTCTGTAGTACAGAATTGTCAATAAAACAAAAGGTTTTTTTTCTCGATATAAATCACACACCTTTAAAGCACCCTCTTCAAGTTCTTTCGTCGCCTGATCCATGTGAGTACATACAGGTGAGAAGCATCAAAACACAGAACTTTGCTCTCTTTAGTTCTCTCGAAATCCACTTGTATTGCCCAGCTATAATGTAATAGGGTAATATACAAATTATTAAATGATGTTAAGATTATTTTTGATCTCCCTAATATTTCGTAAAAATCCACTGATACTATAATATATTCTACTGCTTTCTCAATGTCTTCGAGAATTATAAGATTTCAGAAAAGTTTATAAATATATATTTGTTTTTCATTTCTAAATGAATTGTCAGTGTATGCTATCCTTGTGTACTATCTAGGCATCAATATAAAACTATCGCAGCTATTGTTAGAGCCATCGTTACCATCTTGAAGTCTCATTTTAATGTTACAGGGTTCACAATACGGCCCATGTCGTAGGAATTAGAGCAGAAAGAGTCATTAGCACATCTTCCTTTGCAAATGAAGTCAAATAGTACACCCATGACATTCAATGCATATTATTCAACATTTATAAACCACTGTTAACGAACAATAAAAGGGAATTTAGTTATTTAGTAACTGTCTTTGCATATCTAGTTCCAACACAAACGCCAGATGCGATGTGCAACCTGGTACAGGACAAATGGCTGCGAAATAAAATTAAAATTTGGTGTTAAAGTAATGCGCATAAAAATTTTATGTAAAGTAATGTGGATTAAAATGGGTCTAATTTCATACTGAAGTAAACCCACAATAAATATACATTCAAGAGACACACTTTTCAATTGAACTGAGCAATATCGACTACCACGATACTAGCAGTATTTTGATTTATTTGGCTTCATGAAAAAATGTTACGTTTCTTAAATTTAACCTCCTATTCCATAGTACCCGATTTTTCCACTTCCACAATAATCTTCAAATGTGTTTTTGTTTAAAAAAATATTCGTATCTGAAACAATTTCGAACAATATTTTTTGACACCTAATAACTCATAACAGAGTTGAAGTTTCTGTGTTTTTGTGTTTTCGCGTTTTAAGTTGTTTTAAACTACATTGGTTAGTAAAAAAATCTCGATTATAATAATTAAAGGTTTTCTGATTCAACTACAATCTAATTAATAATAGTAAAATAAATGATGGTTAAGTTAAACCTACAAAAGTGGATTCATTGAGAGAGAAAAGGACAGATGAGAGAAAGTAACGAGATGTGGGAAAGAAACGAGATGGGACGAGAGAAACGAGATAATGAGAGAGGATGAGAGAAAAAGAAAAGAGAGGAGAGAAATAGAGAGCGCATGAGAGAGAAAGAGAGATTTGTGGATGAAAAGACTAGAGATAGAGCTAGAAAAAAGATGAAAGAGACAAGAAGAGGGAGATGTTGAAGTTGAGAGAGAGGTGAAGAGGAAGTGATGATAGTGTGATGAAGAGGACGAGAGAGATGAAGAGGAGAGGAGAGAGAGATGAAGTGGATGGGTACGGGAGAGTGTGACGAAGAGAGTGTGAGATGACGAGGACGAGAGGGATGAAGAGGAGGAGAGAGGGGCGGCACTCACCAGAGGGTCCACCTTGAGGCGGCGCGTGTGCGGCACGCTGCGCTTGCTGCGGGCGGGCGGCAGCGCGCGGTGCACGAAGTGGAAGGCCGACGCGGAGCCCAGCACCTGCGCAGAACACACCATGCCAAGTTGATGAACAACGCTCCTCATAGCGGAGTCTGGACAATCTCTGTCTACTATAATGACAAAAAAGTCTTTAAAATGAACTCTCAATCCAGTTATTTTCAAAGGCCGAATTTAATTTTTCATGAAACCATGAAAAAGCGCTAGTTTCAGAAATTGAAGCAAACGGGGTTGCAATGCACTCGCTGTTTTCAAATGACGCTAATGGCCTCGCGGGTCTCCAAGAGCGATTCGAGTCTTGAAAATGCGCATACAGTTCCGGTTGCATTCAGGCTGCGTCGAAATTGAAATATTACGATGCACTCTTTCAAACAGAATATTTGAATATGAGAATAAAAGGGGAGACTATTGCTAATAATTTAAGTATTGCACAAAAGAGTTGTTATTCTTGTGTGAAATTGCACACCTGTATTTTACTGAAAAAAAATCATTACGAGATTCATAAGACTATATTTAAATAACAAAAGCACTCTGACTGAGATATAACTGCTTTCACTCCAAACAATATAGTTCTTGAAAGAAAAAATACATACCTTACAGGTATTACCTAGGTGACATTAGTTTCGAAATGTGTGTTTGAATTTTTGCCACATTTTTTAATTCATTTGTTTATGGTCGCTTTATAACAGCTCAGGCTATCAGCGACTTCCTTATTTTTACATCAGTACTTTACAAACAATTTTTAAACGTTACAAACTATTGTATCATGACATTATATTCATTACATTATTGTATTACATAAATTGTATCGTTACACAAAATATATTACATTAATAAATTTGTTTATTTGAGCCACATTTTGACACGTCGTATTATTCAATTCACCAATTTAGTTCACGAAGTAAATGAACATCCAGCTGCATTCGCAGGGATTTTGAAGCACATAAATAACAATGTGTTGAAAAAGGGCGTTTGAGGCGTCAAGTTGCTCTTTACTCACCATCCAGGGGGTCAAGCACCGCCGCACCAAGTTGTACTTTGCTGCTTCGACAGCAGTGGGTGACATTCGCGTGACACGACCCCGGCCCACTCTCAGGCAGGAGGTCCGAACAGTACGGACTAAAACCGATGCCGCGCAGATACCTAATCGACTACCTCTGACCGCTGTGACTTTTGAATCGATCAACACGAAGCAATTTTCGTGTTAAAGTTACAATCACGTGCTTCATTCACTAATGAACTTTGCTTGCTATTATTGCAGTTCATACTCATTGAAAGGCTCTAATAACTTTACCGTGTAATTAAGGGACCTTTGTAGTAACAAAAAAGGAGGGAGAGAGAGAAAACAAACTCTATAATGCATGCATGATAAAAGTAAAACTTAATACTTTGCTTCTAGTATTTAATGTGTCATTCAGTTTTAGGTTGAATGAGAAGAAAAAAGTTCATGGAATTAAATAGCACTGCAGTCTATGGGAGAATAATTTCTGGTAGCAGTGTCTGTGTTTGTGTAGACCGAGAATTTTAAGAATGGAAATAAAAAGCTGATATAAAAAAACTTTCATTCTATGCACACCTGCTCTCAGCATGAATAGCACAGTCTGCCAGCGTCTGGGCGAATGAACCCGTAACTATATCAGATTGTTCATCCAGTTTCCTTTTTTTTTGAACAAATGCTGAGATGAGCCCTTGCTTTTTGTTCCCATGAGCTCAGTGGGAAATGTAGCTAATCAAATCATTGTTCCCAATTTCCACACGGCAAAAATATATTTCGTTTGGGGTCCAATAGCACAAATATGTATCTAATTTGCCATTACAAATAGTAATGTACACACAGGAACGGATATTTCCTTATAATCTTATAAAGGTATCAACGCTCGTTATTACCTCTGTTCATAACTCGTCCTATATATATTAAATGACTCATGGTAGTAACTCCATAGCTCAAGAAATGTGCACAGATTGCATTTCTCCTCTTAATATATTACACACTATTTTCAATTCATTGACTCTATGTAAATTAAATGAAATTAAAAATGGTAATTTATTTTCATGAAGACATAAATTCCCAGAGCTCGTGGCATGCAAGTATTGTTAAGGTTTAAGATGTAATTTCTTTAAAAAAATCTATAGGCTATCCAGTGTAATGAATTCTAAAATGCCATTTACGAAATTCCGATAAAAATGTGCTGAAGGAAAATGCGGAATATCAACATTATACGTTTCTTAAGGTTTGGAAGTTTCGTAGAATAGCAATCGATAAATATCTCTGAACGACTTTGACATGACTTTATTGTCTAGCAGGAGGTTTTTTCTCTTTATATGAATGAAAATACGAGGGAGAAATTCTTCAACATTAATATTGGGTACTTTTACATCAAGAAAATTGTAAATTTACACTGCGAGGAATTTAACTGAAATACTTTTTTGTGAAGCCTTGTAAAAAATTGTAGAAGAATTACATATGAGACCGATTGGGGATAGAAACTATACGTAGTTATTATTCATTTTATAGAGGTAAGACATTATTCTCGCGTATACGTCAAATTAAAAGCAATGTATTATGATGGATTATATTTTCATGAAAGCATGTTCTAGCGCGGCAGAAAACGCAATGCAGAAAAACACTTGTAGATATACTTTTATTTTCTGACTTTTTAAACAATCGATTTCAAAAGTGGATCATTACCTCGTCTACATTTGAAGTATTATATCTGTAGAAATATCCAACATTCTAGTATTAAATCATCAAAGAATGAGATTTGGTAAGAATTCCTGCGTTGCAACAAAAATCATTTTATCGTTTTTACCCGATCCCCTTTCACATTCGTTGAATCTATTGTGAAATGATTTGAATCTATTGTGAATATTTTCCTGTAGGTTATGTGGTTGTGAATGTTAGACTACTCTCTAAAATCCAATTATAATCGTGTCAAATAATGAAATGAACCAGAAAATATTTTTAAACGAAATTATATTACATGCGCCAAACGTCGGATATTTTCACGACATGGGAAATTAATTGTATCTGAAAGTGAAGAAATTCGACATGGAAGAAGAAAGTATTTATTTCGCAGTTTAACGTGTCGAAATCGTCCAATTTAGTAACCATTGTTTTCTACACAAGGGAAATACTTACCAACTTTTATAATTAATTTATATAATAAAATAGTTTACATAGAATAATAAATATTATAACTCTGATTTGAACAATTTATTTTTCAATTTGTCATTTTATGATTACTTTTAAAAAAGGGTAACCGAACAAGATATCGGCCATGTCGGGTGTGGGACGTTGAAGTACCCAATCATTCGGTCGTCTCGTCAATCTTTGCAAACAAACATGCCCGACAGCTCACTAAACCGCAGTATTCAGCGTGCTGATCCAAACGACTGCAAGCACTTCTTTAATTGACGGGTTTCTTACAACAACCACACTAGTCCAAATTCGAGATTTTTCAGGATGCACCAAATTATTCAGAAAGTAGAGTGTATGGTAATGTATTTATGATTCCTCCTTTTATCATTCAATGTGATTGTCACTCTCAGAAAGGAAATGTCTCAGTAGATAGCGCTAGTTGTAGGGAACAACTTTGTGAAATATCTTAAAATACGTACTTTTGGAGTTGTTTGGTTCTTGTAAGAAGTATCGTTCATGTAAATAGCTGATGTCGTCAGAATTTACGCACCGTATTGATTGATTATTACTGATTCCTGGCACGTCAACGACTAATTTCATTAGTCCCTTATGAGTAGTGCATGTTTTCCTCAGGACGTGGATGCGATATTTTCACGATGGAGGGAGAGATCCGTCGCCTGCCTACTAGGGATGCGACATCGATGTCCATGTTTTGAAAACATCGATGTTTAGAGTTTGATGGTTTTACGTGTTCGATTTTTTATGTAAAAGAAACCGTCCAATAACCACAATTTTGTAAAAGGTTAAATATTGACTTGTACTGACGATTGAACGAACCTTCGTATAGCAGAGAAGGGCACCCCTCGACTGAGCGTTGACCTCGTTGCCTGACATTTCCCACGCGTATCTTTGTGTCGCGCGGAGAGGCGTCACCGTTTGCGTAGGCGCACGTCCGCCGCGTCCTCCCTTCTTCGCGCTCCCTTTCCGGAGAACTGAGGGAACTCAGCGGTCAGGCTCTCAGACTCAGATACGCACAGGGATGTAAAGTTCGTAGTCATCAGTGCTATTCTCTAATTAAATTCTTCTCCAAATTTCTTCCAAAATTATAAAGATGGTTTGTGAACGATGTTTCTTAACATCGATATTATAATTTTGAACATCAAAGTTTTGAAACATCAATTTTTTTACATGTCACAACTCTACTACCTACCGTCGGCTACCGGGATTTTCCAGGTAGCCGGGATTTTCCAGGTTTTCCGGGATTTTTCCCTGAGCCACCCCTCCCGATTTTTTCATTTCATTATAAGCCAATGATCATTCTCAGTATATATCATTTAAGCAATCAAAAGAATAGGGATATTCATTTAATGACAGTAGCGTGGTGTACTTTTATTTTACTATAATTTACCACCCCTGGTGACAGTAAACAGGGTGGACAAGAAGAAGAGTGATATACTGAGCAAACGTGCATTGTGATATCAGTGACGGTCGCGAGTGTTATTACACATTTAACAGGCTTACGTGTTAACAGGTATGGCTGAAAGTAACAAAGAATTTAGTCTGTACGCGCATAGCAAAAAACGAGAATAGCAAAAAATACAATAGAAATTTCGAATTTTATCAAAATTAGAAACTGTTGTGTTGTTTCAGTATTTTGAGACCGTAGACACCTCTCACGTGACCAGAGGCTGCATAATTTTCTTCCGATTCCTGCGAGCATAGGCAATTTTCTAACAGAAACATCCATCTCGGGCGCGCCGGGGTCCGCCTAGTGCCAGTTGTGCCGCGTAGGGCCTGACTGAGCAGCAGCGCCGCAGGGCGACGAGTACTGAAATGAGCGCAGAGCGCCCAATTAGAGCGAGAGGCCTGCGCGCCCGCGGACCGTCCCTGGCGGCGCTTTCGCAACCCAACCGATTGCTCCCTCCAACTGCGCCCGCGCCCGTCGCCCAGAGATTTACGCGCGCATATTTCATCCATTAGCGCAGCGCAGCGCGGCGCGGCAAGCGGGGCACGTTAACGAACTTAACGCGCCGCCCCACCCCCTAGCATCCCGCGCCCGCCCCCGCTCAGTAGTGCTGGAGGAAAGGAAAACGGTAACTGCTAGTGGGATTATAACAGCATGCACTTTTTTAGTGATTCCCGGCAGTCATTATTCCCGTAAGTGTAGTATATATTGTACTTCTTGAAGTGGCAATGTTCTTCACCAATGAATGGTGAGATTCGGGCCGAACTACCCGTCGACTTGCGGGTTTCTCCCCAACCAAGTATTTCCCACAAGCGGGGCACCGCTCCAGTCAGGATAAACTCTAACCCCGGCTTGTGTGGAAGTATAGTGCTTGCAAGTGTAAGTGTGTATGTGTAAGTAAGACTGAAGGTAGAAGAAGAAAGAGGAAGAAAAGATCGCGCGTGGTCCATGGCCCGTTTATTTTGGAACTGCCCACGCTTGGTGTGGATTGGAAAAACAGAAAACTAGCGATCCGAGCTGCTGACAGCTAGAATTCTCCTCCAGACAGCGACTAAACCCGACTACTAACTACCTGGTGTCGAAAATCCTACCGTCTTCCGGAGTGGATGGAAACCTAGGACGGCCCTGGCAGACCTGACGACCCACAGCAGTGACAACTTATGCCCTGACACACCTACTCCGGTTCGAATTATTATTGAAAATAATGTTATCTGCTTCGTAATCGATCGTTACTTAGCAGATAACGTAATTTCTTCTGCCCGCAAGATTGTCCTCAAAGATTTGAACTTCTGGAGTAAGGATGATGTTTAACATTTTTTGCATATTATTGCTAATGCTTTAAAAAAATGTGCTGCCAAAATATTTTGCGAATATTACGCCCCATTACCAATAAAAACACTACGACCAACAGAGTCGTTATAAACTAAGGGGGAATTGGAGCGGCATCTGATTAGGTGTTTTCGCTACCCCAAATTCCTTTTCTAGTTTGGATGAGTTTTGAGTTAGACAGTCCTGGAAAATTTGAAATACAGTAACACTGAGTATCGAATATAACCGAGAAAAGACTGGTATTAAAAATATAATATTAATAGAATGAAATTGTGATCTACTACTCATATAAACATTTACTTATACGGGAGTTTGTTTCCATCCTGTCTTTTTGACGGGTTACCCTTAGTAGAACAATATTAAGAGCTAAATCATAGCAATATTTCTGCCATCTATTGAAAATGTCCATATTTAAGTGCGGAAGATTCGAAAAAATACACATATTTTATTTTTATGAAAATGTAGAAGCTCTAAAGGAAACATATTATATCACTTTATTGAATGCACGGTGTCCTATAAATACAAAACGTATGAAGTATAAATTTGGAACCATTCATTAAAACATCCTTTTTATGGGTTTGTGGAAATTGTAGTGAATTCACTGAAAATTATGCGAAAACTACTAATATTTTCAAAAAGGGCACATAAAATGATTTGAAAGCCTAAAATTCAGAATTAGATTACAATAAAGAAAGTATATTTCTAATAATGTCATTGTACAAATATGAAAGAAAGATCCAACTTTTGCTATTTTCCAAATTTTAGGGATTTTAATAAAATGGTATTCACGTCGAGTTATCAAGAAAACTTTGCTCTGACTAGAAACATTTCAGAAAAAATCGAGTGTTAATTTTTGTTGAGAAAACCGAATTTGCGGTATTCAATTGCAACAATTTTTACATAAAATTACGCTCATACTAACCGCAGCTAGTCTCCGCTCACACGAGCCAGTGCTGTTTTCTCATTCTTTAATTTGCGTTTCCCTAATGATTCGTACCTTTCCTAGATATGTTCCTAATTATTTCATGAAGCGAGACCTGTAATATAAATAATAAATACACACTCACTCCAACAACAGCAATGCAGCGTCCACCTGTTAACACACATTTTCGAGCCGTTTTTCACCGTTTCCCAGAAAAACTAATGGGGGAACGCATATTTCATTTCACTAATTACTTATCGCAGCAGCATTTCCATAAAAACGGCATTAGCCCATTCATGGCATTGTGGCAGCTAATGAGGGACTCGTCAGTATTTTCGATTGAGAGCCCCTGCCCGCGCTCTCCGCCCCCACCGCCCCCGCGGATGCAGATGAGCACCGCCAGGTGCGTGCGAGTGCACGTGCGGTTGCGCTTCACACGAGTTAATCCTCGAGGACTCCCCGAAAGCGCGCAGCCTATTAAAATATCGCAATGCGTTCCACGTCACGAGGGCGAGAACGTTCAGAGAATGCTACATTTGATTGCACGACTACCTTCCTCTATGCCCTGGAAATTAATTTGCACAATTTGGCTGGGGTATATAATCACTTGATAGGCTTCCATAGTTATTTTTATATGAAATGCTTGAAACTATTGTTTTCTTTGTAATGTAGCAAGAGATTTTCTTTTCACTCGACCCATCGGTCTCTAAAAAAATCTCTCATGCAAAAATCAATATTCCACAACACTCTTTCAACTCATTTTTATCAGCATGTATTTCATATGCAAAGCAGTAGTTGCGCTCATGAAATATAAACCACATTATTCTACAATCATATGACTTGATTACTAATCATTATTTTTTTCATCTCAACTCTTCCAGCTTTATCCGAAAGAACACCCTACCTTCGTAAACGATTGTATAACAGGAGGACGAGGTGTGGGACCATGAGGTGGCATTGTTATTCCATAAGAGTTCCTATTATGTAACTGGTACACCGTGGTTTATAATTTCTGAATATAAAATTGATAAAAGCAATGCTGCCATTCCAGAGGAATGGCTCAAATCTGTGTATATATCTTATCCCAAAAATCCATAGTTACTGTTATAAACCCAAAGACCCCACGGTATTTTGCATGGACGGAATTTGCATCAAGCGTGTATCTACGATGGGATTAAACCCATGCAGACGGTAGCAGGCAGTCATTCAAGTAACCAGGTGGCACTGGTTAAATTGTGTGAATATTTGGAATATGTTTCGTATCTTCAAATAGTAAGATCCCTTCTGTTCCCCGAGCGCACTCTAGCAGGGCGAGCGCTCCGCGACCTTTTGTGGCGGATTGTTACATTGAAAATATCCGTTAAACATCAGTCGCAAACAGACAAAAAAATTATCATCTAACAAACTATGATAATATGTATATCATTGGCTTTGTCTTTTCTTTTTAATACGTATATCATGGTCCTTGTCTTATACGATGAACCGAAAAAATATCTATTGTTACATTTGAAACAAAAACGTAACTCAAATATATCGTCAATTACAGATGATAAAATAGAAATGAATAAATACATCAATTAGCCCAATTTCCTCGTGCACTTTCGTGAAAACTGCATTGCAATAACCTCAACCCTTCAGAAGTTAAAGGTTGTGCTTAAGTTACGTAACTCATCCTGAATGTAGGTGCGCTATACGTTGGTAAAAAGTTAGTATATGTGAAAATACACATTAAAGTAGAAAACACTAAAGTCATAATGTTCGTATTTCCGATAGTTTTCACGCAGTCGAATCTTCAAAAATAATTCAACCACCGTATCAAACAGATGTTCGCTTACTATTTATTTTAGCTTATTGCATAATTTCTCAGCCGGGAAACCTCCGCAAAATGTATTTGTAGAAGGTGTTGCTCACAAATAATTTTCGGAGTGTATTGATGGATATATCGTAGCAATGTGTCACTGTTTTGGTATAAATTAATATTGTTTTATTGATCTTCTCAGCGAACGCCACTGTAACGCTGCCATCGCGAGTTGGGAATATGCTCTGCGTAATCTCATACATGTTCCATCGCGTTCTGTAGCCATTTTAAGACCACGATAATATATGATTGGCAATGTTGTATCTATTCACGACGCGTTTAGTATTCGCACGTGACTTACGACTGGTGAGGGAAAAATATTTTTCGGGGATCTGAAATTAATATAAGTTATTTTTATAAATATTGGAATTCTAAGATACATAGTTCATAAAATGATAAGCGAGTAACGACACCAAATGCCGACTATTCAAATTATAATAGTGGCAGACGTGACATTTGAGAGTGGCTCGTAGACGACAGTGCACTCGAAATATTTCTCATTGAATTGTACATTACTTTCATAAGAAATCTGATCAAGAAACATTTCAAGTGCACTAAAAAATTCCTCGAAATTTTATTAAAATGAAATAAGCTACATCATAGACTGTTTTGCTTGCAATTTGTTTTAAATCACACAATTTCACATATCATTATGCGAAGTAACACACAAATTACTATAGCAATTGCGTCAAAAAAACATTATTACATTTAAAATGTCTGCCGAATATAAGTGTTGCTTCACTCAAATTTCATTGAAATGCATGATCAGCATATTATCTTTATCATCTTCCCTATCCAATCAAATAATTTATTTTATAAGTGTCAAGGGACCCTATCCTTAACTATATCATTCAAATCTGACCGTCCAAATGTCAGATACTGCAACGGCGCCGAACTATGAAGGTCATGCGTGTGCCATTGGAGCGCGCATTCCAGGCAATACGCGACGCGGCCTGCGAACCGCAGACTCGTGCCGGGGGCGGCAGCGAATCAAGCGACGCCCACTGACGTATTTGCGGGCGATCGGTTATGGGCTGCGTGCTCCGTCTGGTTTTTGACAGCTGGCGGGCGAGCGGGCGAGCGGGCGAGCGGGCGAGCGGGCGAGCGCGGGCGAGCGGGCGAGCGGGCGACGGGCGAGCGGGCGAGCGGGCGAGCGGGCGAGCGGCGGAGCGGGCGAGCGGGCGGAGCTGGCGAGCGGGCGAGCGGGCGGAGCGGGGCGAGCGGGCGAGCGGGCGAGCGGGCGAGCGGGCGAGCGGGGCGAGCGGGCGCGCGGGCGGACGGGCGTAGCGGGCGAGCGGCGAGCGGGCGAGCGGGGCGAGCGGGCGAAGCCGGCGCGAGCGGGCGAGCGGGCGAGCGGGCGAGCGGGCGAGCGGGGGCGAGCGGGCGGAGCGGGCGAGGGCGGCGGCTTAGCGGGGCGAGCGGGCGAGCGGGCGAGCGGGCGAGCGGCGCGAGCGGGCGAGCGGGCGAGCGGGCGAGCGGGCGAGCGGGCGAGCGGCGAGCGGGCGAGCGGGGAGCGGGCGAGCGGCGAGCGGGCGAGCGGGCGAGCGGGGCGAGCGGGCGAGGCGGGCGGAGCGGGCGAGCGGCGAGCGGGCGAGGCGGGCGAGCGGGCGAGCGGCGAGCGGGCGAGCGGGCGAGCGGCGAGCGGGCGAGCGGGCGAGCGGGCGAGCGGGCGAGCGGGCGAGCGGGCGAGCGGTTCGCGAGCGGGCGAGCGGGCGACGGGCGAAGCGGGCGAGCGGGCGAGCGGGCGAGCGGGCGAGCGGGCGGAGCGGTGCGAGCGGCGCGAGCGTGGAGCGGGCGAGCGGCGAAGCGGGCGAGCGGGCGAAGCGGGCGAGCGGGCGAGCCGGGCGAGCGGCGACGGGCGCAGCGGGCGAGGCGGGCGAGCGGGCGAGCGTGGCAGCCGGGCGAGCGGGCGAGCGGGCGAGGCGGCGAGCGGGCGAGCGGGCGAGCGGGCGAGGCAACGCGGTCAGGGCGGTCAGGGCGGGGAACGCGGTCAGGGCAGTGACGGATGCGCCGCGGGATCGATTCGGCCCCGCCAGCGCCACGCCGCTCCGCCATGGGGAGGGTCGCGGAGTCTGCCCCCGGCAGGCGCTCCACGCCGTCCGCTGTAATCCTCGCCGCGCTTCGATCCGCGGTCGCTGCGTTCATGCTCACCTATTTGCGGGCAGCTCGGGGGTTGGTGAATGTGAGTATTTGGGTTTCCAGGTGGGTGACTGAGTGAACTGTCCTGTAGGTGCATGAAAATACCTAGTCTGTGACAGAACGTGACCCGCAGAACACCGATGCTAATGGTGTTGCCAACATCCGCAGGGGAAATATCACATGAGCAGCCCCGTTGTCATCTCACTATTTATACGTTCAATGGCAAAAAGTCGCCATTTTTAACTTTTCTATATGACTTAAAAGTTTAAAACAATTATTATGAAACAACTCAATAAATCTCTTGATTTATGACGTTAATAGGTTTGTGTTTTAGTTTTATTTTACAATGTGATATCCGCAAATTAGTTTATTGTCAAATTATACATACAAAAGAAAAAATGTTGTTTAAACAATTGAAAATGCTATCAAACGCCTTAATAACTAATAGTTATGAAATTATTTAAATTACAGTAATGTTTGATGCCGTGTAATATGCAAGAACATTCAATTTTTTATGTGGATGTTTTTTAGAAATATAACGTTATGGGAATTCCAACTTCAAAGGGATCGTTTGGAACTTAGATCGTAGAACTAGTTTCTTGATTACAAAGTAATGCAAACTGGTTTAAGTGAGTCCACACTACAAAAAAATCATTCGCTCATAGTTTCGGGGAAAAACGAGATTAATATCCGAATAGTACTCTCGAGGACTTTCTGCGTATTATTTTTCTTTTGTCATTTCTGTTTGTCCCACTCGCTACATCGCCTGTGTTAGCTCTGCCTTCAGCAATCCTGGCCGGGAGACTGACCCGTTCAGACCTGATGCTCGTGCCCAAGACATCCTCGGTCTGGTCGTAACAGCGCGTTCGAATGCCCAAAATATCTTTCCTTGGGACCTTTTGCAAATGGCGGAAGGAGCGGGGCGTCCCTTCGCGAACGAGGCGCCCCGCGCGCGAGCCCTTGCGGGAAGCAGTGGAGTGGGGAAATGACGGACACAAGTGATAGAGTAATACTGCGGACTGATTTAGATGGATGAAGTCATCGGTTACTACGAATGAAATGAAGTTAAATCTCAGTGAGCGCGAGTTTATCTGATTTGCACGTTCTACGAAAATTGCCATCAAATATACCTCCCGAAATTAAAATATTGCACAGGTGAAATGTTGAAAATATTTGGTATTATTCAAAATGAGGATTTGGGATGGGCAGAGCGTGTAGATTATATAGTGAAAAGGGCATCGAAGGCATTTCATTTTATGATTAGTGTACTAAGGAAATGAACTGAATAATTGAAGGAGTACATCTGCAGTACGGATGATACTAGAATAAGGATTCATATGCTGGGACCCGTATCGTTTACGTTAAATAAAGTATTTCGAAAAAGTATTAAAATCTGCTGCAAAATATGTTAAGAAAGGACGACTTAATTCTGAATTTATATAGTGAGAACCTTTGGAAAAACGCAGAGAGAAATCGTGACTATATGAATAATTCAATGCAATAAGAAGTGATCGTCCAAGAGCGTAAGTTTAGATAATATTATAAAATGCCGCATAATTTGTACAGAAGGATCTAGTTTCGTAAAGTTGGCAAAAAAGTAACAGCAAAACAGATTTGACAAATTGTATTTGTAAACAATAAAATAAAATTGGAAGAAATGACCTGCAGAGGTGCTGAACACATTAATTGAAAATTTGAAATGTTTAAAAGAGATTACATAATTTGTACTTTTTTAAGAATATGTTTACACTAAAAATTATTATTTTATGTTATTATCTCATATGAGAATGTCAGAGTTAGCAACATATTCTTATGTCATTACTTCTGTAAAATTTATTGAGTAAATATGTAATTAATATGAAGTTTGTTTGGTGTTTTAGTATATATTTAGTAATTGCCTCTCAAAACAACTACCATCGGAACTAAGCAACATAAGTATTCTATTCAAAAAACCGTTTCAAAAATTCCGTCGGTATCGTCTATCCGTGACCTTCCGTAGCATACCGGACCGCTCCAGTGCGCGTTAGGCTAAAAGTGGTCTTTGGCCTACCTTCTATATATATATATATATATATATATATATATATATATATATATATATATATATATATTATTATAAAATCCGATGTCGCGTTTCTTCAAAAATCCATGAACTGGAAAGGACACGGGATGATCCAATCTGGCGGCTTCAATACCCCATGCTCCAATTAAATACAGTGTTCCCCTACTTCTTTCGCTCGTGACTTGAATGCACTTTACATTTAAATCGGAGAAAAGGCACCTGCAGTGTCTTCGCGGCTCACCGCCGCGCAGACGTCATCGTCCGGACATCGTCGCCTGCGCGGCCATCCAGGAATCGAGGTCCACGTGCCAAACTGTCGGGGTCCCCAACCCCACCCCGGGCCAAGACGAGTTACGTAACGCGCCGCCGCGCACCAAAGGGTCGTTTTTCCGGGCCACGCCCACCCCACCCCCCGGCGCAGTCATCCGAGAGGCACTCGCCGTCACGTGGCACGCCGCAGCGACCAGCGGAAATTCTGAGCGAAGAACCCAATGGGAGAGGCGGCAGGTGAAATAGGCCTTTAAATGGATGCAGACGGACAGGTCTGTCTCTATCGAACTACAAAAATAAAAATAAAAATGCTGACCATCGTAGAGGAGATTGCAAAGGGTAGGGCGCTCTGAATACCTGTTTTAGGAGGCGTGGCTGCGAGTTTTGCTGACTATCTGGGAGTCTCCGTGTGTACATTCCTCCTAATTATGGTGTCACTTTAAGCTTATTATAAACAATTTATGCTTATAATTTGTAAATTGAAGGCATTGCGGCAATTCCTATAACACCTACACTTGCATATCTTTGGAGTGTTTAGAAATGTGTCACAAATGAAAAACAAACAAAAAGGACCTGATTGGGATTAATTTATGAACGAAGTAGCATGAACACAGTTCAAGTCAACCAATTCTAAATCCTGTAGAGTATCCGTTGACAACTGCGACACAAGCTGTGCTTCAGTTCTTCTAAACAATGTAGCAACCACTACCGCATGCGATCGGCTATGTACGTACTGTACTCCATTTTTCGCCACATTGCCACTTCATGTCGCTACGCTATGTTCCTTTGTAGGTGGTATATCTACAGATGTATTTGTATATGTACGGGGCATTTGTCCGAATCAGATGAGACCGCACCCCCAATTAGTTCGGAATACCGGGGTTCTTCTGTACTTCTTTTTAGAGAATAGTTTTTTTTTCTTCAGTGTGGAATAGGCCTGACCCTTATAAAGAAAACCCGTACGAGGCCGGATCGCGTTCATTCGTTCCTGCGCTGGGAGTCGGCGCTCCATTCGCCACGACGCACAGAGATCGCAAGCGGTGGCCGCGGCAACTCATCTCCCGCCCCCCCCCCGCGCCCAGCCGCGCACGAGGAACCCGAGAGGGCTCCGGCGAGCGCCGCAAATAGACGCCAGCGCCGCCCGCGCCGCCCGCGCCGCCCGCGCCGCAGTGGGGCGTCGCCGCTGGCGGGGGCCAAACGATTCATCGATGAGTGATCCCGGACGCGTCAGCTACTGAGGTCTTTGGGCCCGAAAGTGTAGTTTATGTTAGAGAGCATGAGGTGACGGAGATCTCCCCCTCCATTGGCAAATCCGGCGCTGGCCAACAGTCGGCTACAGGTATCCTCCACCAGAGGGACACCGCCTCAGCCAAGCTCTAAGCACCCGACCCGTCTCCCTGCGTGTAAGTTAGTGTAGAGCATGCAAGTATGTGTAGGGAATGGTGAGGATATCATAAGGAATGGGAAGGAAAGATCGCGTAAAGTATGTGGTCCGTTTGTTGAGGTAGTGCTCCAGCATTCGCCTGGTGTTGATCAGAGAAACTACGAAAAACTACTCATCAGAGCAGCCCCGATCAGAGCAGCCGGTCGCTGGAATTCTCCTCTTAGACAGCTACAGAACTCGACCTAACTATCTAGCTAGTGTCGAAAATCCTGCGGGACACATACCATGGGACCTCCCGGACAGACGCACTGTTGTGACGTAAGGTGATGCCCTGAGCCACATCTCCCGGTCCCCCCAGCGAGTCACCGCCCTACTCGGAACCAGATTTAAGCTTCCGATTGGGTTCTCGACACAAGTAGTAGAGGAGAGCATTTAAGTTTAGGTGAGAGTAAGGGAAAACAGACCAATGAAGAGGGAGTAAAAACAACGAAGGCGAGAGTCGCTGGATCAACGATTCTGGTTCTGAGATAAACGGCCGGTAAGGACAAAATTACATTGAGTGGTGCAGAGACAAAACATATTTTTTAGGAAATTCAAGAGTATCTTAGTTTTTTATACACTCTATGTTACTTACAATAATATTATATATTGTGGTTCAATTAACAGCTTGTAAGATATATTTATCACAACGTTTAAGAGACGTTCTGAAATGTTGATTCATTTAACGTCAAAAACTGTAAAAAAACTGTATGATGAATAATGGGTGAGAATCACAATCGGCGTATGTTTTCTGAGGTCTATACACGAACTCGGGTGCAGTAAATTATGAAGAGAAAAATTATTTGAATAAATAATATTCCCAACTAAGATAAAAAGTGTGCACGGAAAGAGAAGATACATGTACGTCCTTAAGCAAAACAAGGAGCTCTATCAGCATTTTCTCAAAGGGCCAAGAAGAAATCGCGATCGGTCAAAGCACAACTGGGTGATCATTATTTTGGATTTATAAAATCAGCGTTAACACCATGGTCTCGCATATTCTTCAGTAATGAAAGGTTCCTTGGGATCTCCGTGAAAAGTGTGAACAAATTCCGAGCTCGAATTTGGCATCGTGTTATTGGTTTGCTTCGTCGTTGGGCGCTCGCGAAGCGATTTTTTTTTCGCCACCGATAAATATCCTTCCTATTTCAGATTCTCTTGATCATCAGCCATCGGGAATTATTAAATAACATCAACGGGCATTGTAACAGATTAAAATTGAATCGGAACAATTTTAATAATTCTCCAGGAATGAAATTTCCGGAGATAACCTACTAAATCAGTCTTCTACTTTAGCGTTACAAAACGCTGCTGACAAATATATAAACTATAGTAATGGAATAATAATAATTTAAATTAAAATCTAATGAAGTATAAAAATCTAGTAAGATAAACATAGTAAAGTGCAGGACAGACGTAAAGGTAGTTTAATATGTTATAATAAAACGAGAATAGTAAGTATTAGGCATCTATATTATTAAATTCCACTGAAATCACCTACAAGTTTTAAATCATCAATTTATTTAACACAAAAAATAGCATAAGGGGGTTATGACATTCTTTTACAAAAATATACGAAAACTATTCCTCCATATTTAACACAATTGAGAAAAATTCTGGAACGCGCGTGGCGGTGTTAATTGTGCCTAGAGGAAAGAATGATGATGTTAGTAACTTTCCTGCGAATTTTTTCGCAAATGTGAGAGGGTATTTAAGTCGTCATTTTCGTTGTCTTGTGTCTCAATAGATAACTGGAGACCACCTTGCTTCCCGCCATGCTGAGTTCAAATATCAAAGCTCAGGGCAGTTTCATTTTCAAAGGTGTCGCCCGCGTACCGCCCGCGCGATCGCTCGAAGGTTACGCGTTATTTTCTTCGCACGACGTTTGCTTAGGAGGCGTAACCGCTACATACAGATCATGAATCCCACTGGACGTAGAGGGAACTCAGATAAGCGCTTTTCACCTCTGAATATGCGGTGGGAAATTTCATATCACAGAGTTAGACGTATTGCATTTGCCTCATTTGTTAGCCAACACTCTGCGCATAGGTGTTCGGTAGTTGCATGCAATTACTTTGATTGCATGAGAATGGGACCGGACCAACACTTCAGTATAAGAACTATCAGGAGGCAGATGTGTATCTTTGTAATATGACATTTCCTGCAATATGTTTATTAGGAAATGGCGCTCTTTTCCAAACTCTCCTTTTGTCCTAAACGTTTGTTATATTTATTCTGAGACAACGGAAATATTACTTCGCGTATAACCCCGCACGTACACAGTATCATTGTTTTGTTAGGAATGAAGCACTGAAGAGGGGCTTGGAGAGCATGGCTAACAGTTGCCGATGTTTCGCAGGTATCGGTGTCAGGCAAATTTTTTCAGAGATCGCCACACCAACTCCAACTATGAAGGCTCCTCCCTCGACAAACTCTGGCACCAAGAATGGTATTCATTTTTATCATGGCAAGTGTTTTCCTATTATATACCAATAACTGTTGTACGAGCAAAATAAATAACCAAAAATATTTCCTACAAGGCAAGGATCTGCCGGCGTAAATGGTTAAATTTGCAAGAGAAGATACATTTTCACTCCATTTTCTCGAATGCTCCAGGGTTCAAATTTTCTAAGGGTTTGGTGTGTTTTTGCCCATGTATCTTTCATAATCCTGCCGTGTTGAAGAATTCACTTTTCCTACTTACAACTGCATAATCGCGTTTTAATCACGAATGCAGCCCCGGACACTGTTTCGTAGAAGAATATCTTTCTAATATTCCTGAGTGCACCCAATATACGATTAAAATATATATTTTCGTCTTAAAGACGCTCCTATGGCGTTTGATAGATGGAATTCTGTTTAATACACAACACAACAGTTTCATAAAGAAATAAAACAATAATAATAAACTTCCAATAATAAAATCAAACTCAAATTCCCACTAAAACAATTAAAATAACAATTGTCCGGTATGTTTGTGTGGAAGATATCCTTAATTTTAGTTGCCTTTTACATGATTGGATCATTCTGCTCTTTACTAGACTCTCTTGAAGAGAATACTTCTGATAAGAAAATTGTATTTTTTTTGTCTTCTTTTCAGAAATGCAACATTTTCCTAATTTTACCTAAACATCGAATTATTTATTCACATTTTAAATATCAAAATAACACAAATAACACAAAATCAATTATCTTTTACTTTCCGATTTCTCTTCGCGTCAAACGCAAAGCAAGAGAAAACATTTGCAACAAAACATCAGTCACGAATCCACCAACCCGAAACTTCGGTCAGTTGGAATCGTGATTCGTCCTACTGTGTACTTCAACCCCCGCTTCGCGCAGCGCCAGAGCGGGAGCAGATGGCCCTATTCGCGCTCAGCTCGTGACCGCCCCGTCCCCGCGCGCGCCCGCACTAGCGCCCTCATTCCACGCGGCAAAAAGAGCTCCAGCGGGAGAGGATACTTCACGGCGGGAGGCCCGGGCTCCTGGAAACTTCTGGTCCTGGAAGTTACGGTCGGACACATCTACTGGCGATATTGCGCTTGTTTTGACCTCCGAACTCTTCAATGTGTTTTTTAATGCTTGAACACAGGGCTATTATTTGAATATAATTATGTTTGTTTATTAGTTACGATCAAACGTTCGACCTATATGTACGAAGTAAGACGGTTTGAAAATATGTGAAACGTATTTTACTTCTCGTATTTGGTAATATTTCCAAGTATAATACATATTTTTTCTTTCGGAATACTCATATTTTTTTGTTTTTCTTTGGGAATACTCAGATTTTTTGCATATTTTAACATGCTACTTCCAAAGTGTTCCATATTGTGAACTTTCGATAGTATTCTTGATATATTATATTTAAGTTTTAGAACAATTTATAGTGATAAATTGAATTCTGAAGTAGATGTATATTTGTCTCTACAATATACGCTTCAAAAGGGATTCCATTAGTAGTTCAGATATAAGCGTCATTTTAGACCGTATAGAGCCATATTAAGAGAGAGAAAAGCTGTTTTCCATTTAAAACGGTGCTCTATATCCCACTACTTCGTAAACAGCCAATTATTAGAAAAGGAATGAGGAATTTATTTCGAAAACAATAAAGTTTAGTCTATCCTAATCTCTTCTGAAGATAGCATTAAAAAATAAGCTATTTGAACAATATCTTCATGAAACTGTAATGTTAGTTATTATTTTATTTTAAAACTTAATTTTTTATTCCGTTGTTTGCCAATATTTTAAGTATTCTAGTTAGTATTGTAGCGGCACAGAATTATTCAGATAAATTAAATTGAGTAAAGCAGACCTAAGAAATTTTGTACTGAAGAAAAAACATACGGCGTCACGCGCGCAGCCCCTTTCTTGCAACAGCCACGGTCTCCTGACCCATTTCGAAGGTTTATGACACCCCACCCAACAACCGAACAAAGGGGTAAACTGTAAAAGCGCCCAGCGGGAACCCACAGCTGGAATACTTCCGAAACGCCTGTCATCGTGATCGGGGAATCCCGAAGCAATAATTCAGTAGCCGGGAAGCCCCTTCAGAGACGTGACCTACTTTCGAAACAGAGAACGGAGAAATCCTATACTCCGCCGGAGCCCTATTGGCCAAATTTAGTGTACAACTCCATCACCTTTAGCCAATAGCGAAGCAATCTTTGTAGGGAGCAAGAACATATGAGGAGAAAGGGTGGGGATAAAAGTTAACCTCGTGCGTGTAGGAGAAATAAAATGACATTAGGACAGAGATTCTCTGGGGTGGGAGCCGATCGCGGAGAGAGGTGAGTGCACCTCCAGGGGATGCATTCGCGGACAGAGGTGGGTGCACCTCTAGGACTGGCATTCACTTGAAGTTTTTATTAGAGAGGAAGTGCAAAGGCACTTACGGGGGGGATAGGCGAATCAATTACCACTGCTTATTAGGTACAAAATTCGCATTCGCTGAAATTTGTTCGAGAGGAACCGCAGACGCTTCGGGAGACAATTTTTGTGTGCTCCGCACTTGTATAGGGGGTGAATACACCCCGGCCATCTACAACTCCGCTGAAGCAGCCTCCAGACGGCCCTTCGCTGCCGTCACTGACCGCCGTAGCCGCCGCCAGCCGCGCCGACGCCCTGCTGAAGGTGCGTCCCGGCCGCATTCCTGGGAAGGACACCCCGGCCGCCTACAAGCTCCGTCGCGCTCGCACGGGCCTACTGAGCACATTTGCCACGAGGGTTCCCAGGCAACGTAATCAGGGTCAATAAGCCCTTAGAGACTATTGTTAAAGCGGTGCCGCGCTGAGGCACAGAAAGATCCTCAGGGACAAATTTGTAATTGTAGCTATAGAATAATTTTTTGTACCACTCTTCTTTAGTTGTAAGTTCTTCTTAATTTCTAATGTTTATTTTATTTTATTCACAATTTTCTTTTCATCGATGTAACTTCCCTGGTAACAGCCCTGTCCAGGAATAAACGTTCTTTTATTAGTTATCAAATTGTTTATTTTGAATGCCCATGCATGCTTTAGCTTACAATGCCTTCCATCACTGAATCTTAAGTTCAGGAAATTGTTACAATTGGCTAGTTTTCACACGAGTAAAGTTGTTACAATTGGCTAATTTTTATACGAGTAAGAGAGTAGGACCGACTGAGCTAGAACCGGGCCGCTAACCGCGCGTTTCCCTACGCCGGAAGGTTGTTACAGTATGTATGTACGTAAGAATAAATACACATTAGGATTGCTTAAGATGCAAAAACGTTATTAAGATAAGTTAATTAAAACGAAATATATTTACAGACTTTTTCCAATGTAACAGATTTGTCGAATATCAAATCTTGAGATTAAAAATCAATGATGAACGACTTCATTATAACAGATACTATAGTTTCCATGATAAGTACTATTTGATGGTTATCAAAAAGACTTAAAATTATGCCGTGAACCAGATGTAAACAACATTCAACCCGAAAAGTAAGGTACTCTAATCAACCGATGTGACGACGTAATAACTAAGCTCTTTCGTTATTTTGATCTCTGATAGTATTGTTTTATACGGTAAAACCTCGATAATCCATCACCTGTATGTTTGAGAGTATAGTGGAAAGAAGAATTTTCGGATAATTAGAAGAAAAACAAATATTATTTTAGATTGAATTTAAAATACTAGTTACACAAAAATAATAAAGTCTCAAATAAATTAACTAAAGAAGATAAAAACAAACATTTTTAGTAAAATATCGGTAATCTATTTTTTTAAGTCTACATCCTAGACTTTGATAAAATTTTACATTATTTTTTGACCAACAGGACAGCCATATGTGAAGTGAGCTTTTGTTCAATTGTATTGTATTCATTGTTCTTGCATTATTTCATGTCATTGCATTCTTTTTTTCAATTGTACTCAATGTATTGTAGAACAACATCAAAAAGTGTGCTGTCCGGCGATCATGTCGATACCTATCATCAAGCAAATTCTTAAGTAGACAAGGGATATGTAGTAAGTGTTCAGCAAATTTTTGGCCGTAAACCCCCATTGTGTCCTTTTAAATACTACCAACTGAAATTTCCAGCACCGTTTGGAACTCAGAGACATGAATACCAGCGAAAATAGTTTAAAGTATTCGCATTTGATATATTCCATTTATTTGAGTTCTTCTCACGGCTCGCTGTGTCCATGTCGATTGATGAGAAGTTGCGTAATCTCAATAATGACAGATTTGCTTATAAATCAGTAGTTCAAGTTTTTCGTCGTTTGTACAAAACTTCAGAGATATTCTTTCTGGTAATAGTGACCAGTATGTTTATCAAACACATTCACCATATGGACAAGCTTCGGAATGTCTGTGAACTGAACTCGTCGAAAAATTACAATATGGTAACGAATATTTTGTCAGCTTCGTATAAGGAGCCTCATTGTTCCCAACTGTGAGGTGATTTTTTTTGTTTTATACACAAAATTAGAGAATGTGTAAGCAAGTCCACCGCTATTCTGCGAGTTTCCACTTTACTGGCCATAATATTTCAATTCCGTCAGAAGCGAAGAACATACGTGGTCGTTCTATGTACCACAAGCTCTCGGGGGAAATCACGGCCGGAGCAGCTTCCAACGCCGATATTATCTCAGCATCTGCTGTAAAGGAAGACGCAGTGTCCCCGCGGGCGCCGACCGCCGCCGGAAAGGTCGGGGTCAGGGCGAGGCCCAGCTCCTCCTCCTTAATGCGCGACGCGGTGGGATTCATTTCATTGCAAAGTGCGAGTTAAGCATAAGCTGAAACGCCAAAGGAGAGGTCACAAAAGAGGTAATTAGAAATACAAAGGGTAAAAAATGAAGAACACACTGTGGGTGTTTCAAAACGGAAATTCAATTACAACATTTAGTACCGTTGTAATAATATTTTACCGAAAGAAGACAATATTCAAGTCACAGAGTTCGATAAATTCACTGATTGCATAAGAAGGTCAAACTCGTAAATAATTATTACTCTTGTCTAGAAAATAATTTCAGCATTCAAATTGTTCATTATTCAAACGAAGTACCTAACTGTATCATGTAAAAAGCATTGACTGTTGAGTGAACACTGATTTTTTTGCATTATATTTGTATTTGCAATTTATAACTGTGGCGGGTATGCTTGTGGGTCATGGAGATCCACAAATCACCTCCATAAAAAGTAAGAGGGAGTGCGTTAGAATGGGTGGGAAGGTCGATGGTCAGGGTGCGAGAGAGATTGATAGAAAGGCGACCGATGTAAAAGGTGAGAAGGAGACAGTGTAAAGGGTGACAAAGATATTAACGGAAACGAGAAACGAACCGAAGTCTCATAGGTTAGCATAATGGGTAAACGGAAGATCAATAGAAAAGATGAGAAGAAGCCTGACATAAAAGGTGAAAGGGAAGTCGAAGGAAAATGTAAGAGGAAGGCTGATAGAAAGTGTGAGGAGGAGTCCGATGGAAATGGTGAAAGGTCGGTCTACAGAAAGAGAGGAAGGGTTTAAAAAAACAGAGAGAGGAAGGTCAATGTAAAAAGAATGATAGTGTGAGAGAGTGACAGAATGAAAAGAGAGAGAAAGGGAGGACGATAGATAATGTGTGACGGCGCGCTCGCAATTATGGTCATGAGTCGAGAGCCCAAAAGAACGAGCGCGCGGGCGCCTGCAGCGGCCGGCGAGGCAAGAGAAGGCTGCGCGTAGCAGGGGTGGGAAAGGGTGAGAGAAGGGAAAATAGAAAAGGTGATATGGAGCCTTATAGAAGAGATGAGAGGATAGCCAAAGGAATGAGTGAGAGGGAAGCTGAAAGAAGAGGACCATTGAAAGGGTGGAAAGTGGGAGAGGAAGATCGATGGAAAGAATGAAGGGGTGGCCGATAGAAAGTCCAAATGAGATGGCCAGCGCTTAAGCTGCGAGCTTCGAAGTCGCTGGGTGGACGAGGGCAGCTCGAGCAGCACAAGTGCGCCGAGCAGCGAGTAATTGGGTGCGCGTGTGAGTGGCGGGGCGGGGCGGGACATGCGGTCGCACGAGGCGGTGACGCGCAGCGATGCACGACGGCGCCACCGACCGCAGAGCGCCCGCGCGCCCAGTCACGCATCC
>BOPP01000265.1:1306256-1326127 GCA_017312745.1 Gryllus bimaculatus
TGCTCCCCCAGCCCCGCCCCTCCACCCACTCACCGCGAGCCACGCGCGCTGCAGCTGCCTTCATTTCGCCGAGGTGGAGGTGACGTTTGAATTACCCTCCGCCCTCAACGCGCCGCCATTACCTCGTTCTATTTCAACCACCAAGTAACAGCGGAGTGGGAAATTGGCTCATGCGGTCGTCCACAATATGACTATGAAAACTATGACGAGACAGGAATGGCTATAATGGAATTCGTACTTTCCCGCTATAGAATGGTATGTAAGCGACTCTCTCAATACACGATATGTACCACGGAATGTTGATGTACTGGTCTTCGCGCTTTACCGATAAAAATGCTTGTGGATTATGGACATATTTTGTGGATTTGTATGCTGTGTGAATCATTCCATCGCTTGAATCTACCTCACGGGTTCATTTACATGGAGAGTTAATTTTCAAAGCTCTGCATTTCAACGCTCTGTCCGCAAAACTAGAAAATTGACTCGTGTGGTTATCGACATAGTAAAGATTACTCTGCGAACTTGATAACAATGGAAGTATATAGTTAGTCTTCGTCAACCAACAGAAGTGTCTATGAATGAATTGGTCACATTAAGAGCATTCGTGAGAGAGGATTCGCAATCAAAGTCAATTCTTGAGAGAGAGTTTTACGTTGGTGCCCTTAGAGGCTGGTTTTCACATAGCCAACGTACATTGTTCATGGTTGGTAAGTGTTTAGAGGCAGCACAATGAAGACGCATTTATTTTTTTTCAAAATAATTTTACGTATATTTTAAAAATAGAGTAAATCGATATTACGAATATGTCACTTGAATTATGAAACAAGTGTTGAATTAATTGATTTGTCGTCTGATGCCAATACTGGATGCCGGAACCTCAATTCTTGATTTGACTAGCGCGGCAAGCAATCTAAATTTGATCATTGAAATCTTGTAATTTTCTATTTACAATCGGCTGCAAATATCTTTTATTTTCGGAATTACAAATATTTGCAGTTTCCATCCCTATTAGATGGTTAGAACACACTTTCACTGAGGTGCAGACAACGTTTGAATTACCTTCACTTCTCAATGAACGCGGAATGAACAACTTGTACAGTATCTCTACATCAATGAGGAAAGCCTGTGCATGACGACGTTTGCCGTACACGTCAGATTTAGGGTAGTTCAGGCGAGAAACTATCAACGCGATCATCAATGTAGTGCTGTGCAAGTTCCATTATTTTCGCGTTAAAATCGTTTTGAGATGTAATTCTTTTTTGTATATATATAGTACTTTTTTGTGTGAGTTTTCTTCACCTATTTCTATCCCCACCCTGAGCACGCAGCACATTACAGCTCTATATATGCAGCATGTGCAACCTCCTGTGCTCGCAGGAGCTGAGAACAGAGCGCTTTGTACATCGACGGCCCCTCGTCAGTCAGGGTTGTCCAGTCCACAATAGCAGACACAGTGGCGGACATGTGGGACCGGCAGAAACCGACGTACGACAAATTTCAGACGATGTGAGTGGTTGAGTTTCTTATGACAGGAGAATTGAGGCGATGTAAGAAACTTCACTAGTAAACAGCATTGAATTTTTTTTATCAAAAGTAGTGAAAAACGTCACTACGAAACGTTTCACAAACACAATGATAATGTTACTGGCGATGATTGGAAAACATTGCTAAAACAAAAACAGCAAATCTAAGGACATCTCTAAATTGAATGTTATTGCGAACTGTCCAATAATTTCATTTGAGTGTAATCTATTACTTCTTGCCCGGAAGTTTCAGTTGAAAACAACTAATGCGCAACACGTGTTAGCAACGAGGTGACGCTGAAAATTGCTCCAAATTGTTAATATAAAATCAGTTTTGGTAAAGACGCCATAAGTATTTGATCAACACATGTGATAGAAAAGTATAATGTAATTCAACTGTCCAGAAATGCCGTTGTCTATCCGGTTCTAGACCTTGCTCAGAAAGTACAGCAGCAAATCAAAGGGTTGAGAAAGAATTTTGCGTGTTGTTATCAATGTCTTAACGAATACTCTGACTTATCAGATACTGCCCAACTTGAAATGATTGCAAGAGAGGTTCACCAAATTCTTAATGTAACGGAAGAGATGTTGGTCTTAATTCTTCTCATTATACTCAACATTTTTCTTTGAACTTAACACATTGGCTACTTCCTTTATCGTATTCTTTAAATCGTTCATCAGCAAGTTCTTTGTAGTCAAGTTATGAAAATTAACATTTATGGATATTGCTATCAAAGCTGATCATTTCATTCGGAAGCATGCTATTAACCATAAGCAATTTAAAGACTTTTGGAGACAATATATTCAGACAATATTCCCTACTACGCTGCAGTGCATTGGTTCTATCCAGATTCCTTCTCGTGAGACAATTTGTAGCAGAGATTTTGCGCGGTAATCAAACACGATTGTTTAACGAGAAACGTTTGGTTGGTATACATGTGAAATTTTGTTTCATTCTTTATTATAATGCGACAATGAGACTAACAGACAACGAAGTACGTGTGTAATTTATGGAATTTGTTGTCAGAGACTTTACAGCACCGCTGAGTGAGAAATTACACACGCAGATAAATGCTGAAATAGCACTACCTAGAACTCCTCTTCTCACGCACATTTGCTGTGAATGTATTTATGTTTCAGTTCATGTTGTTTGACGCATTTCTGCCGCTCACCGCAATGAGATTCATTTCCATAGACGTGATGTCCCGACCCTTTTCATTTGCAATAAACTGTCATTAGCACTTTCTATGTATTTTCTTAGTATTGCCATTATTTCATATACGAATAATCAATAACACTAAACAGCTCTATTATCATGTCTTTTATTTTAATAATCAATAGATGTAATAAAAATATTGCATTATCCTCACTCGTACTTTAAAACGACGATTTCAAAATTATACTCGCACATATTTGTTGTATATTTATGTCAAATGATATTTTCTATATGATACAGTAGCTTGCTATTTTAACAATCAACAATTAATAATTCTATAATGCGGTTAGTTTGAAGGAACTCTGAAGTTGATGCACTCCAATATTGCCGAGGATTGTTGCACGATTCTCAAACAGCAGCATTAATATGTTCTATAAAGTAAGGGTATTTTTACGGCAATGTACTTTTCTTTTGGTTCATAACAAGTAAACCCCTTATCGTTTCTTGTTCCTCATTTCAGAAACGACTAAGAATATCGTCATCATTTGACCAATTGCTAAGGTCATTATTCTCGTAAGTGTAACGCATATATTCTCTTCGAGATGTTGGTGACCCCCACTCAGGATGGCGAGACCTACCTGTCAGCTAGCGGGATCTTTTCTAACTAGGTATCTCCTTCCAGCAGGGCACGCCCCAGCTGAGAGAAGCTTTATGCTCCCGACTGGTCTCCCGACATGTGTGGTAGTGTAGTACATGTGTTTGTAAGACTATGTAAGTAAAGGGTGAGCTCTGGAAAAGGAAGAGGTAGGAAAGATCGCGCGCGGTCCGTGGCGCGTTTGTTAGCATATTGTGCTCAGGCATTCGCCTCGTGTTGATCGGAGAAACCACGAAAAACTATCGATGCGTTCATCCGACCGTTAGAATTTTATAGAGACAGCGACTGAATTTGACTTAGCATAGACGCTAGTGCTGAAAACCCTGCCAGTGTCTTACCTCCCCGTAGGAGGCACTGCAGGGACATCAGTTAATGCCTTGAGCCACCTTTTCGGTAGCAGCATTCCCCACCCGGCGCAACGCCCTCGCCACCGGCCACGCGCCCTCGGTGCCGCGCCCCATTTCGCTGCAGCCTTCGCCCGCGCCCTCCGCCTGCCAGCCGCGCGTTCGGCCCCCGGACCGGAGGATGAGGTTGTAGTGGAGGGGAGAAGAGTTGAAGTCGACCAGTAAGAGCGTGTTGAAGTGAACGACCGGGAGAAGCAAGTCATGTAAATGCGGATTCAAGAGAGAGGAAGCGGAGCGGGTCACGTCGGAGCGAGGATACGCCATGTCGGCAAGAGTGGGTGCTAGACGAGGAGGGCTGAGATCACTAGTGAAGACGGAGAGGGTGACGAGAGCCAAGGCAGTAGCTTGGAGCAGTGGAGGGGGCCGGAGTGGGTCGACGCAGATCGGAGCCTCGGGTGGGCGGGAAATAGTGTGCACGGAGCGCGGAAACGAGAGAGAGGGGGGGGGCTGCCACGCGTTGGCAGCGCTCGGGGCGAGTGTGGGGGCGGATGCCGTGGGGGAGCTAGGGCGCCCGCCGCGAGGCGTGTGGGGCGACATGCAAACTATTTCTCCGATATGGAGACGCCCCGAGAGCAGGCAGCGAGACGGCGGCAGGGAGCCTGGCGGGGGATCGGCTCACAGTGGGATGGACTGCGAGTTCCGAAGACATAATTTTAAACAAGGAATTATTCAAACTTCTTTTCGCATTATCAAGTTGGGATCCTAGGTGTATTATAATTGGGCAGAAGCCTTTCAACGTTTCTGACAAAATTGAGTTGAGATCCTTGAGCCCGTCAACAAATGAGTTAAATAATAATTGCGGCTATCAGGTAAGAAGAAGAAGAAGAAGAAGAAGAAGAAGAAGAAGAAGAAGAAGAAGAAGAAGAAAAGACATCTCATACACAATGCAATTTTTTTCTGTATGTTTTCGCGGCAACAACATCACTTCAGTACATGTTGGTCAGCTCTAATCGGTCATTCTTGTTTCCCATGTTTATCTTTTTTATTAATACTGCACACGGTTTTAAACCCATGCAATGTCATAACAACGCAATGATATCTAATACAAAAATTAATATCGTTAAGCAATTGCAATTGCAATTTTCGTCCCAAACACAGTTAGAGAATGTTAAGGAAAGCGTAATATTAAGCGTAGGGGGGAATAAAATACATTTTAAATTTTACTAACGTATTAAAAATTGTTTTAACGAAATGTAGAATGCAATTACCACCTACATTTAACAGGGCAAGTTCATCAAATGTATGTACGTAGATTATTGATTTATTTTTCTCATTCATAAGTGACACTATTGCATACATGTTTTCAAACAAACAAATTATGAAGTTTTCATAAAGAAAGCAATACAAATAAAGTTATACATAACGCTTATGCCAATTGCAATTTACAAATCTCGACATACATTTGCTCTGGACTTTCGTTTGTTGTAATTATCTCTCACTATATGAAACGAAGACTCCTCTTTAATAAGAATGGTAATAATTCTAATAACGCATTTATCATTCTTATACTTATACCGTTAATCTACCGTCTTCTACCGTCAGGTAATGTATTTCTTTCCAACTTCTATTATTTTTTCTTGCATTATACCTCCACACAATGCATTGCATTATACATTCCACACAACAGATCAAGGCTTCCTTCTGCTCGCGGGCGTGCACGTTCCGCCCACTGCACCGCGGGGGGGGGGGCGCTGAAAGCCCGGGCCTCGCCCCGAGTGGGCGCCGCCTCGCTGTGGAGGGCCGCGCGACGCCGCGCAACAGCCGGGAGGGGGGGGGACGCGCCGCGCCATAAAGAGCCCAGCGCCGCAGCTGCTGAGACGCGGGCGGCGAGGCGAAGGTGCGCGGCTTCACACGACGGATGACGCGACGGAAATCTACCACGCCATAGAACTATACGTTCTGGGCTATATAGTGCGGATGAGGTGACAAAAATATAGCGTGCCATAGAACTGCTCCTTCTGTGAAACGGCCTTAAGAGATGTAATAGGGCATAATCGTTATTATCCACACGAAAATAAGGCTATTCTCGACCTGTTGACACGGATAGCTGAGGTGGCTAAGCCTGGAGCGATCCTTTCAACAAGCGACGTGAGAACGACAAACGCGCGAATGATGAAGCAATGAAAAAAAGCGAAGGAATAATTGGGCTGCGAAAACGGGGCTGGCTTAAAGCTGTACTTTCTGTGAAACTGTCTTAAGAGCCGGGGTGGCTAGTCTGCAACGTGCTGCTGAAGAAGCGCCTGGAAGAATAAGTGAAGTGCAAAAACACACCATAGTGTAAAATAGTACCTTCATTCAAAACGACCCGTGAACATGAGCTGCGTAAGAAATGCAGAAACTGCAAGAATCAAAAACTATTTTTTGCGTTATAATCAACCATTCACCTGCGTAGCCAAGGTTCATGTTGGGTTAACATGTCTCAGGTTTGTGGCCGACGAATTCGCATTTTTAAGACCAGAAAAGCTATTTTAACGAACAACCCCAGGGCTATGATAAAAGTTTTAGCGCCAGGCCCCACGGAGAAGGGGCGGGGAAGGGGGCGGGGAAGGGGACGGGAAAGGAGAAAGGGGAAGGGAAAAGAAATGGGTGGAGAAGTGGTCTCGGCGAAGGCCCGAGTATTTTCCGACGAATACGAATCATGCAGCTCTTCCTGCAACACGGTGATTGAGTTTCCTTGATTTCCAAAGAATGACGAATAAAAATGTATTGCAGCACGATAAGTGAAGTTACTTTTCTTTGGGAAACTTGATCTTTAATAAAGGCATATTCAGGGACTTCGAAAGACACAGGAAAATTGGGTTCATCAAGTTCTTGAAATGTAATTAATTTTTCGTGTCGGATGTATCTTACTTAAGTTTGACATGTTCCAAACATCTCATAGAACTTCGTTCCACTAGATAAGTAGTATTATACTGAGACATTCTTGTCCTTTTTACTCTCTGTCACGACAAAGAAGTAAACTAACAGCGTAAGAAATACTTGCTTGGGGTGTCAAATAATAACTCCCAAACAAAGAATGTTTGCCGATATTTTACGTGTCTTTTTTTCCTCAGCGCGAAGACGCAGAAATAACTCCGCAAAATGAGACAAAGGAAGAGCTTTTGTCAAAGAGTAGGTGACAGAGGAATTTTCGATTAACGAAGGCAATGAACGAAGCGTTCCATCTTCGCTGAGGACGTTCATTCCTTCACGGTCCAATATCCAGCACTCTGCATCGGCATTCGAAGGAAATGCCACAGTAATATCCCGGTAAATAACACTCTTCCAATTTTGACATCACAGTTTCATCACTAAAATGCATAGCTTCAGTTTTATAAAATTTGATTTCTCTCAGTTTCACAGAAGTAGTTTTTATTACATTATTAATATCATACTGCTTAATTATCCACTGATAAAAAGTGATCGACATTTTCATAAATTTTTTCTTCGGAAAACTCCGGTTTTTCAGGAATTCATCATAAATACTGAATGTAATATAACAAGTCAACATTCAGTATACATACATGTATATAACATCTAATAGGTATGTGCCCGGCCTTGAGACTGAAATACAGATTGTCAAGTTCGGATATTATGGAGACAAACGAGGTACATCGAAATATGAAATCAACAACAAGAATAAAGATAGACGTCTCGTCTCGCTGAACAGGCAAAGGTTTGTAGCAATGAAAAATGGACTAAAGTTTGATGTCGTAGAAGATAGAATATGTGTTGGTATATGTAGTAAAATTACACGTTTAGGAATTTTGACAAGGGATATATGTTGAAATATGAACGATATTTTGAAGGTTTCGGAATATAGACAATGTTTCATGTCATGTGAATTTAAGCAAGACGATATGTTTTGAGGCACAAACGGCCTGAGGACAAATTCAAGGAACTTTTGGTATAGTGAATATTTTTCTTTTCAGTTACCAGTCGTGTAAAGTTTTGCTTCTTATTTATAATAATAATAATACTATAATTATTATTAGTAGTATTATTGTTATTTTTACTTTGAAATTGAAAATTATTTGAAATTCAATAAACCGGTAAGTTGCAATTTTTTTAAATCTACAGTGTATGCCTTAGAATCATCGGCCCTCCAAAAACTGGATACAAGTATTGGATACTTGTTTTTCTGTTTTTCTATCCATGAATTTAATTCTTCGAAAGGAAAAATAAGAACCATCACAGTAATATTAGATAATTTTTCGTTATTATCAATAAATATTATTGCGATAAATATTATTACGATTACAAAACATTACATATCTCTCTCAATAAACGTATTTCTTTAATAAAATACTCGTATCAATTTTACGCGATACTTTCATAATATATTTATACTACATCTTTATAAAAAAAAAGAATAAATCGGAGTAATGTCAAATTATGAATAAAAATAATTAATTTCGTACAAGTACATGTGATAAACGTAGTTACACATTCCCTTACTGATCTTTATTCCCGTACAGTGTGAATTTCTGCCATTGCCTGTTTAACAGGTTTCATTACTATGAATAAAAAATGAAGCTCAACGGGGTTATTCACCTGCTTTTCCCCTCTAATTGTAATCGTTTGACCACCGATTGCTGCACAATCTGAAAGCCCCCAGGAGCACTTTATCCCGCTCTTCTCGCGAAGAGCTCGAGCGAGTTGCGCAGCGACCACGCGCAAGCGCCCTGCGCCGAGCGGAGCGGAGCGAGGGCGGAGCGAGGGCGGAGTGAGGACGGAGCGAGGGCGGAGCGCAGTGTAAATTTGCCGACATATTGTCGTCGTGAGGTGCGCGAAAAGGGGCTCCTGAGAGACAAAGGCGGCGCGCGAGGAAGGACACGGGCGATGCGTGCAACGAAAGAAAAAGGGCAACATGTCGTAACAAGGTCTACACAAAGGAACTGTTGAAGCTAGTGCAAAGAAAGTGAATGTTAAGGAGGACGTTTGTTTGTATGCATTTTGTTTGGTTATTTCTTCCGGCTTCATTTTATTGTTTGTTTATTATTATTATTATTATTATTATTATTATTATTATTATTATTATTATTATTATTATAGTATTACTTTCTTTTCTGCCTGTTTTACGTATTATGTCTTTTATTTTAACACTACGCATATTGAAGTCCCAGGTATTGTGATTACATACCACAGAGACCCACAGAGAATTAAAGAGGAGTAGAGCCATGAAACGATTTGACGTTTTCTTTTCTTCTCTTTCTTTTCCCTTAAGTTGCCTGCTTAAGTGCGTTGATAACCTTTCGGTAAATCACTGTATCTCCCTTTTGCAACAGATCACTTCAACCATTATTTAGCAAGGATCAGGTATGTATTTTCCAATATTTAATTTCACATCAAATGAAGATATGTTTCTTATTCGGATGGATGACTGAATACAGAATACGTCGTAATACGTGGCAACAAAAAAAATAAAGTATAATTGAGAAAGTGAAATAAGCGTACGAATTCAGAAAGCAACTAGCACATCGCGCAGTACAGTGATAAAATTAAGGAAATATTCATATTTATCGCCATTTGAATTTTTCTGTTTAGTAGAGGACTGCCTTTCAATACAAAAATTAGTTGTAATAGCTTGGCGTGGTCTCTTTGGCGAGTAAGCACTAGTTGAAAATTCTGTGATGCGCTTTGCAAATTTGCAATAAAAATACATTTTATACACGACACATTTGCCAAGCTAATTTAATCTCATGGAGAGGAGATTACACGAAAAAGGTATCAAAAAGGTATATTTTTATATTATTCTTTGCACAATTTCCTTCAGTTAACGTTAATTGACAGGCTGGCAGAAAGACACAGGCAGACAACGACAGATAGGTAGGCATTCTTAGGTTACTCCATTACTATACACTGAATTTCAATTATTTTAATAAAAAACGAATGCATCTATTTTACACAGTGAGGTAGAAGGGTGCAAACGAAATCCATGTGCTTCTCACAGTGCAATTGCGAAGAGAGGATGCACAGGGCTCCGGACTACAGTGGACGTAAAAGAATGATGTCTTCTAAAGTTAATCCAAGTTAGAAAATTTCTATGGTCGTTAAAAGCAATTAGTCAAGCCAACCGGTATCGAGGAATTATTTCGTGGCAAGTCTGAGTGAGCCTGGGCTTGTTAGGGTGGGTGGGATAGAAGAGGAAGTTCATTCATAAAAGTAGATCGTCGGGGACCGCGAGAGAAAAACAAGACATTAGAATGTATGACGCCGTCTAGGCCAGTGTGACGTCGCGCGGACGAAGGATTGGGCCAGTGCGGCGGGTGAAGCGGAAGCGTCACCAATCAGAGCAGGAGACGGGCAGGGCAGACGCCATCGAGAGCACGGCGACAAGGATGAAGTTTAAGGTCGCGTTGTCGGTGCGAGGTGGAGGGGGGGGGTGCGGCGACAGTCGCGGTCGTGCCGAAAGGGAATAAAGTCTCCGGCGGGGAGACGGTAGGGAGGAGGGGCCTGGGGCGAGGCAGCGGATAGGCGGGGTGGCAGTTTGCAGAGGGGCGGCACGGTGGCGGCGAACTTTGGTCATGGCACGACGGGTCGCGCGGATGGCGGGGGCGGCGAGGCGCGGGGAAGCACGAAGGGAGGCGGACGGGACAGCGAGTAAAGTGGCGGGAGGGGTCCCTCAGCACCAGTAGAGATAGTCTTGTCCGGGCGGCGAGAAGTCCAAACCAGGAGGAGCAAGTTGATTCGACAGATAGCGCAGAAGGGGAGAATGATGCGTCGGTTGGCAGAAGTGAGTAGCGGGCAGCAGGGCTGGGGGTGTTCAAAGTGATCTGTTGCGGATGAGCTGTGCGGAAGGCCGGCTCGGAAGGCGCGGTAAATCGAAGTCGGGGGGAGGGGGCGAAAGAAGAGAGGCAGTGGGGCAGGGATTGCGGATTAGTGGTTGTGGATGCACGAAGTGACAGGGGCCGGGTTCACAAGGGCGGTGAAAGCGGGGAAATGTCGAAGGGCGACGGAATATGGCGAGGCCGGTGATGAGGATGAAGCGAAGGAGAAAGTATGGAATGGGACCGGAAATCTAGGACGTGGGAGTGGAGGTCGGGATTCTTGGTGAAGTCGTCGGAGGGAGGGGGCGAGGCGGGCAGCGGCGGAGGCGGCGGCGAGGGCGGCGCCAGGGGCGGGGGGGGTGGCGGAGCGTGGCCGATACCCAATGTCGCCGGATTCCCGCGCGACTGCCCCGCCGTAGTGCGTTCCCGCGCCAATCAATACGCCAGGCGCCGGCGAAAGGCAGTGCTGCAGGTCACGGCCTGGCAGTGCGCGAACGAAATGAAGGCTCGCCACTACAAATATATAGGGTATGGATATTTAACGACGGAGGACGAATTCAGAAATCTAAAGATGTAGAAATCATACAATTGGACGAGCTAGAAATTACTGCTTTATTCGAATACAAATATAAGATAAAAATAATAATTTCTTATAAATACGTAAGTGGAAATCCAATGGTAATGCAGCGCTGTGTAAGGGCACGAATTTTATTATAGAAAATCAATCAAGAATACGGAGATGGCCAAAAATATTCGCATTTTTAATAAAGTATAAAATGTGTACCTGAAAAAATGTCTGAAAGTAAGATATGCAGTCTATTGTCAACTAAAAAGAATAGAAAATGTGAAATTTTGAAGATGAACTAAGTATCAAAGGAACTTATTTTCAGAAATGTTGATAATGAAAAACGAACGTGCGCATTAATATAGAAAATGTAATATGAAGTACAGAGCCGCTATGATAATCGAACTCTTTCCGTATTGCATGCAAAAATTTCCAATACTAGAAAATTAATTTTATTCATCGATAATGTTGATATAGAATGTTCTGTTTGCAATTCGCTTTCGATAATGAAAATATTGAGAAATGAAAAAAAAACTCAAATCAGGACGAAATGTTAAAAAAAGTGTTCATCAATTCTTTCATTTCGTAGTACATTTTTATATTGTACACAAATGACCTCCAGAAACAAGGTTAAAAATGTGCATAACTTCAGACACCGAGAGAAAACACGAAAAAATTACCAAGAGCAGTATTAGCAGCTATACGAGTCAAAAAGTAACAAAATCAACAGCTAGTAGAAAAATCACAAAGTAAATTGCGACTGAAAAGACCCTTTCTGAGACATCTCTACGTATTTCAGACGGGTTCAAAAAGCAAGTAGCAGAATAGAAAAGAAAAAAGTATTTAAAAGTTACGATTACGCACGTTTGAGGAGTTTTTTTAAATGTATTGTTTACATTTCTTGTTTTTCCAGTTATTTTCATTTAAAATTTGAAATGAAGTTTCTTAGTATTGTATCCAACAAATAAAGTTTGTTGTTGATTTTAATTGTGTATAACGATTATATACACCACATAATTAATTCCATTTTACAATTTTGACACGAACTATTTCTATCAATATGATATTCCCAAGTAGAATTTCTCGTAATCGTGTTATATGACTCTCAAATACTTTTTACGAGTACTTCAAATGAATGAACAGAGGAATGAATGGGCAGCGCGAGAACACAATTGCATTGTGAGTTGTTTTAAAATAAAATCACTAAAATCAGTAAGGACGGAAGTCATAAATATACTTTGATGGCAACATTTTACTAGCTTCTCCGTGCATCAAACATCCACCATTTTCGTTGTTCCTGGTTTCCTTCATGTTTTTCAACTGACACTACAATTGTTTTTTTGTTGTTGTTTTTTTTTGTTTTTTCTATTTTCGCAACTTTTACACTTCTGGAACCTAAACGCTTAGTTTATCTTCTAACTTCTTTTTTTCGCCCCCTTTTTATTGTCCATTTAAAAAGACTTCAAGGTTACGAGTTGCTTTACTTTGACTTTCTCTCTTTACGTTTTGTTATTTATTTTTAATTTATAAAAAATTCATTTCATTTATTTATTTAATTTTTATTTGTTTACGTCAAACACAGTTAAATCTGTTTGTGATGTGCTATGGGAAGAAGTTAATTTGAAGTTACATTTTGTCCAGAAGCAGAAGTGGCCATCTCAGCATTTGCTCGAGGATCAGGGAAACTTAAAGAAAACCTGATCGAGATGGGGGTCATTGACACAGAAGCTCAAGTATAATACTTGTTACATGTTCTTTACAATTATACAATACAAATCATATATACATTACATATATACATTAAACGTGATTGTCAAAATTAATATTATTTTCCTTTTGGATGCTCGGTGTAGTCTCCTATCGTATAGAAACAATTGTCAGCAGAATAGATTTTACTTGTGGCTTAAACATTTTTATCGAATTTAATCGTTTAAAGTCATCTGGCAATGTTGTAAAATTATGTACATGAATTGTGTGCGAATTTGTTGTAGTGATTTGTTAATACTGTCTCCTGATGAAAATGATTACTTTGTCGAAAGTTGTAGCTATAGACAACGGCGTTTTCTGAAAATATATTTCCGCCCTTTAAGTAAGTCATTTTTGACAAAAAACACTGAAGATAATGGTAAAATACCTAGATTAAAAAATAGATTAATAAATTATTTTTTGTGATCTAAATGTCTGCGATGTATGTCTATTAATGTATTAACATGAGTTGCAGGGGTAAAAATTACTATGGAGGGATTCGATCGTTGCTGCAGCATCTGTTTCCAGTTCAAAGGCCTTTTCGTCCACAACAGAACCCAGGGCAAAGCGTCTGTGCTGTGTCCCCGAGCGCGGGGCTGGAGGCGGAGGACGGCGCGGGGGGTGGGGGCAGATGATGGCGTGTTAGGGGCGGAGCGTCCTGGAAAAGAGCAACGTCTGTCGCGACGTGCGTAGGACCGAGTGGAGGGGGCGGGTGCGGGGGCGGCGAAGGAGAAAGGAAAGAACGACGGCGGAGTGGGAGGGTGAAGGAAGCGGGAGAGGTGATGCTGAAGTGCAGAGACGAAGCCAAGAGGAAGGAAGTGGCGAGGAATGGTGGCGTGGGGCCCAAATGGCGGCGAAATTATGTGGTTGGGAGGGGGCAAAAGAGCGGGGGCAAGGCAACGCAGAACGGAGCGAAGCAGTAGAGACGGGGGAGGCACGGAGAAGAAACTGTGGGGAAAGGTAACGGAGAGAGAGGCTGCACCCACGGAAGAAGACAGAAGAGGAAGGCGGGGGCGGCGGGGGCGGCGGGAGGCGGTTGGGGAGGTGGAGGTGGAGGTGGCGGGGCTCTGTGGCGGGCGGTAACAGGGTCGCCGGCGGCGGCAGAGGCGGTGCCGGCGATGGGCGTGGGCGGGGAGAGGAAGGAAGGGGCCGAGAAGACCTCGGACACGCGGGGGCGGGCGGCCGGGTCAGCCGCCAAACGACGCGGCCTCGGAGAAGCTGCACTGCCCGAGATCGCATTGAAGTGCCCGTTCTCCTACGCCGATACTGCGCCTTTAGAGAACGAAGACACGGCTACAACTTCAAGTATTTCTTGTATTGTTGTCAACTGATATGATAAGCAAAAAATTTGAAAAGGTTCAGGCGGTATATGTCTCTAATGTCAGGATTATAGGAGAAATGTTTAGCCACATTCTAAATATTTTTTGCTACGTATTCAAAGTAATTCGATAATATATTATGGAAAATATTCCTGATTTTTTCTCAAATACTGCATTTATTGATTGAGCATTAAGGTAACATTTTGAATCGCATAAAACACACAAAAGTTGCAAGACTGAGAAACATACTTTTTTAACTGTTATTATTTTCCCGGAAATCACATTTCCTGAGTTTGTACGTTAATGTTGTGTTCGGCAAAAATATCGAATATTCTCACATTTATTCTAATGGTGATATTTCTTTTAAATCCTACACTCTAAAATGAATTCCCTTCCTCACGAGTCTGGAATAAACTGACCCCTGAAATAACCCGTGAGGTGTACTGTCGCTGAGATTATATTCGTGCGTAAAACAACCCCAAGCTCATAGAATTTCATATTCTCCCCGTCTCAGAGCAAACAATTTCATTTGAAGGGAGAATAAAAATAAATCGCCATTTCACCTTTTCTTCATTAATTGGCTGCATTGAAGCCCGCAAACTGTATTGAACGGAGAAAGCAATTTCCGAGAGGACTTCGAAAGTGACATCGCGAAAGATCAGCAAATGGGTAAGACAGAAAGAATAGGGGCGATATGAAGACAATATAGAAGCGGGGAATAGATGAAAGGGAGAGAAGTCGGGAAAATTGATTATTTAGTGATTCTGAGCGCATAAACTTTTAAGGTCATTAGGTGAGATGCGACACTGACCTATCGTTGGCTAACGGGGTTTCCCTCAACCTAGTATCTCCCATTAGTGGGGCATCGTCCCAGCCAGGACTGGTTCTGAGCACCCGACCGATATCCCGGCATGTGTGTTGGTGTAGTGCACGTAGGTGTAAGAGTGTGTAAGTAAAGAGTAAGGCTATCACGTTGAAGAAGAAGGAATGATCTCGTGCGGCCCGTTTGTTAGGGTACTGCTCCGGCATTCGCTTGGTGTTGATAGGAGAAATCACAAATGACTACGGATCGGAGTAGCTGGCCTCTAGAATTCTCCTCCACACAGCGACTGAATTCGATCTAGTTGGCCAGTGTCGAAAATCTTGCCGTTGTCAAGACTCGAATCTAGGACCTCCCAGATAGAGACACTACGATAACAAATTATTCCCTGAGCCACCTCTCACAGTCGTGGGAAAAGTTACCAGAGGCGGGTAAAGGAGAATACGGGGGCGGAAAGATAGAGGTGAGGAAGATGGGGCAGGGAGAAGAGGACATATGTGGCGATGGGCAGCGATAAAGGGGCAGGGAAAGGAAGAAAAGATGAAGGGAGAATAAGTGGACGATGTGCCACGTAATGTTTCATATTCGACGAAATAAGAGATGCGCAGACGTAGAGGGAACGAGTCTGTTGAGTAACAAGCGCGGAAGGCCTACACTTGGCAGCTTTTCATGTTTCGAACCCCCCGCGGAACCTCTCGACGTTCAGCATCGCTTTCCGGATTGTTTGTATACTCCGTCTCTGAATATTATTTTTTAGTTAAGTTTGCTAGATTCGGCGAGTTAAAAATGTATTTAAATATACGGTCTCTCAGAATTTCTAGGGATCGAAGAGTATAATTATATGAAGGATGAAAGAGAACTTTATATGCTATTTTATGGCGCAAAACAATACCCTAAATGTTGTTCTACGCAAAGCAGGACGCTCCTAGATTACAGTAAATGTGCACTGCCACAACCATTTTCATGATTAAAAATTTGCACATCGTACTATATTATCCGTGGCAGTCATAGCAAGATAAATTAGTACGAAATTATGATCTGGCATTAATAATTTTAATACATTACATTTTAATGACCATCACATTTCGCACATTATTGCGTAATGATGTTCAATTTTTAGCATGACATTATGTACAATTTGAAATGCGAGACATTCCACGTCGCAAGAAATTTCCGGGAAAAAATGTGAGAAAAGTGGTCGCAGCCGGTGGGAGAATGGGCTGGGGCGGAGAGGGGAGGTAGGGAGGGCAGAGTGGGATGTGGCATTCGATATGAGGCTCAATACCTCGGGACAAAAATAGGCTGCAAAGGTCAACGGCCGTGGAAGCCCGCGCGGGGTGGGTGGCGCGGCGAGGCGGAGGGCGGAGGGCGGAGGGCCAGGGAGAGCGATGCAGGCACGGCGGTGGAACGGATGAGGGACCGAAAATAGCATTTGGGGGCCCAACATAATGGAAGAGAAGATGAAGCGAAGAGGGAGAAGGGAACGTTTCTGCTGCATAACTGTTTCTATACAAGTAGACACAACCGAATATCAAAAAGGAAAGAAATTTTAATTTTAGCAATTATTTTTAATGCACTATGACCATTTAGACTGTGTAATTCTAAACAACCTCTAACAAGTACTGTACCTCTGAATTAACCACTCCCCATGTCGGTCAGGGTTTTCTTTCAGTTTTCACGATCCTTCGAGCTAACTCTGAGATGGCCTCTTGTTTTCTTCGGCGCGTAAATATAACTTTGTCTTTCAAAGTTATGTGGGTGATTTAGTTATTCAAATTATCGTTCTCCGTGTTCTCTCGGCACGAATTCTCCTATGATACCTTTATTAAGAGGGAAAATAGCCAAACTCTGTACGTGATTAACCTTTGCAAATCGTTTTTATTTCCCTTTGGCAAATTTTTCTTGTCAATTCTTGCCAAAAGTGCTCATTTTATCAGTATCCTGAATTCAATTTTTATATAAATTACGGTAGGGATTCCAGACGTTTAGCAAAGATGTACACAATACACGACTTTCCATAGCATATCACGCACAGTTTTTATATTAAATAATAAGAAAATGAAGCAAAACTGAAGAACGACGCAGGAAGGGTGCGACGTATGTGATAAATATATAAATATTTTATTTTTAATGATAATAATATACTCCCATAAAACCTTAATAGTAATTGACACATTTACACGTCTTTCATGTTTTGTCATCAGTGATATTAGAAAATCAAAGTAGATGAACGACGGCCTTAACCGAAATGAGTTGCCGGTTAGGCAGACCCGCACAACACGAACGTTATGCGTGGTTGCTCACCAAATCCAGGACGTAAAACAAAACACGAATTCATATTTAGACTGGGGTTGCTACAAGAGCACCTACTTTCTAGTATTATTAGTAATAGTTACGTAACATTTTATTACTATCTGAAGTCAGATACGCGTTTCCAATCCCCAAAACTATTTGCGCAGGCTGGGATTCCAACTTCGATCTCATTCCCGTATATCACCAAGCTGCATGCGCATATCAACAATGCCGACTCAGCAAAATCTAGTGACAAACTCACGCGTATTTTCATGAATTATTAGCAGAAACGTATCTTAAATTCTTTAAAATTCAAAATTTTTCATGGAAATGGCCATCCTGTCGTTGCATTTAGTGTTTTCTGTTTTATGTGAATAAAAAGTGAAAAGGAAATCACGCGGCGAGATCATTTTCCATCACTACGCGTTGCATCTGTGTTGTGTCTTTGAATTCCGCTTTATGTACACACGTGTTTTGTGGCATGTTGGGAACCTCTTGCAAACATCACGCTTCAATCTCAACTCTTATCTTCATTTCATCTATTTCCCGTAACTTGTGAAAGCTATCTTCATGTGTGCGACGTAAAAGACTATAGAATTAGTGCCAGCACATTGCGCTCACTAGCCCAATGAAGAATAGTCACGATGGGCTCACAAACCACATCGTATCGAAGCATGATGCATACAAAGCCTTATACTCATTAATCAGGTCTGTTTTATAACCTATCAATAGGAAATTGCCAATTAGAATGTGAGCAACATCATTCAACCGCACTTTGTGAACGGACAGGGAATACCTTTAAAACAGTTAATCCTTTCTAAATATCACTTCCATTTCCCCTCCTCCAAACATTTTACGCTTCCCGCGACAGAGCAGCGGCGACGAAGCCACTGCTGACCTGTGTGCTTTGCCGTCGCGCCGCATTAAGCAAAAGCCCCAACGCCCCCTGCGACCGGCGATAACGAGCAATTAACTGAAAGCGCCCGCCCACCATCCACCGCCCATCGCCCAGCCCCTCCACCGCTCCCTTTCGCCTTCTCGTTCTACACGTTCGCATCGCATTTCCAGCGATGACGACGTCCAGGTTTTTATAACCGTCACCATCTCTGTTGTTGCTAGTATGTCGTCATTCTCAACACAAAACTACTATCGTCACGTTACCGTCATTGTTCTGATGCCACAAATTCATTTTTTAAAAATTGTATTACTTTTTGCTTGACATTTCTGCCATTGATGGGTGTTGATTTAAGATTTCTATAACAATATAGGCTGTATCATGAACCGGTATTTTATATAACGCGGAGTTCATTTATGGGTGTTTTGGCTGCCTTTATCCCAATGTGGCTCACGTAGGTTGGTAAGGATCTAATAACTGATTTGTAGAGTCCCGTGTCCATTGTGTGTTCTAGATACTTAAATTGATAGTTCGTTCAGATGCCCAATGGTCAAACAAACTTCTCCGTTGCCTCCGTCACCATCGAAGCACCTTCACTATTATCGTCACAACGCCGTCACCATTGCCACGCCGCCTCCACCATCGTCATACTGTCGATAACTGCTCGGCACTCCGTGAGTCAACAAAGCTGCCCCACCGCCAATAAATACCCGCGGCCACCCCATGTTTGCCTGAAATCCAATCGTCACTTGGCGTACTTATAATTGCCTGGGTCTTCTCGCCATCGCTGCTCCTTGTCACCTTCACTACGTCTCTTCTTTGTCAACGTGTTGTTATTCAGGTCTATCGGCAATGTTGGGCCAAACCACACCAACGTCATACAGTTACTTGAATTTCGTTGCCACCACTTATCCCGACGGCTCGTGCAAGTTCTCGAAATCTCTGCGGCTCCCACGCACCTTGCCCCCGCCGCCGAGCCAGAGCGGCAGCGCGCGGAACGGGGCCGCGGTAACAAGCGCCCGGCGCACCGGGGCGCGAGTGCACTGACGTGGGCGCCGCGCGCCGTGACGTCACACGCCCTCCCAGCGGCGCGGGGAGCGTGTCGCCTCGCCAGCCCACGCGCCGGCGACATCCGACTGCATCTCGCGTTACATGGCGGCCCAGCAAAATAAACCCGGAGCGGCACGGCACGAGGAAAACCGTCTCTTCTGATGCGATCCTCGGAAAACGAAAGAAAGGACAGCTTGATCGAATTTAAAACAGTAAAAATGCTCATAACTGTAAACTTCAGAGCATGACATATAATAGTGAAACAAAAGTCCCTTGAGAGATATTTCTTTTCAATTTTCTCACAGAACCTCAATCTATTTTTATTCGAGATATGTAATATCTCGAATAAAAAGTAATATGAAGGCAAAATGTTTGAAGTTCACTATAGGTTTCCTGGTTTTTAAACACAAGTAGGGGGATTTCAATTCCGTGCAATTCCGTAACATAAATAGATGAGAGATATTTTTGCCACGTAGAGACATCTATTCTAGCTCACTAAATGTATCCTGCCGATCCGAATATCGCATTTCACTGCGGCCATTCCGCCTTGTTGCACTCCGACCGCTTGTGCGCTCTCGCCGCCAGTCAGGGCGTCCAACAGGTCTCTGCTGCTGCATCGCCTCCCACACGCGGCGGCCAAGCGAGCACGAGTTGCCCCGACCCCCTCTCCCACCGACCCCCTCTCCCACCGACCCCC
>BOPP01000265.1:1334583-1368314 GCA_017312745.1 Gryllus bimaculatus
TCCATCCATTCGTTACAGGAACTGAACCTGGCGCCCGACATATCCCGAGAAGTTATGGGCATTACAATTTGGACAAAGCAAATGGTTTGCGCGTTGTTCACAAATGGACCGTTCTCCGTTATCAGGGATCAGAAATTCACGCCAGAGAAATGACATTTCACATAATATGAAGAGTTCCGTATTTACGATACATATTTTGAGTTTTTTATCATCATCAAAGTATTATATCAAACACAGAATATCTTTGGAAGCAGACCGATTTGATGTGGACCAAGCAGATGTGAATATGTGCTTCATAATTCGAAAATTAATACCTATAGTTTCAGAGCCAGCATGCTAAAGTTTATTCCTTGTTTTATATTACAGTGATGAATTGAGCGAGACAACATTTCACGTGCAGCTTTTCTTTTGAGATTGTGATGTCATTTGACATATTCTGACAAGTCAGATGCAAAGAAAAATACAAAGTGATTTATTTCCATGAAAATAAATTTAATTATGTCTACTTTCCAACCACATCTTTATTATCTATCATCCTCGAAAGACTCATTTATTATTGTTTGAAGGGAAATGGATATCTGTTAGTTTTACAGGTACTCCACTGCTAGTTTTATTAATGAAATGAACAAATGCAAATTATTAATTCTATATTGTATTTTACTCGAAAAACTGGCAATTAAGTCCAGCGACACGGGCGGACGAGATTTCTTCAAAAGTCTTGCCCTTCTGCCCTGGCAAACAATCCGAAGGATCTGATGACGTCATCATCACGGTCGGAGAGGCATTTGCACCGTTTCAGTTGTGAGGTTATGTGGAGCGATCATGAATGCGTCCAATTTAAGTGTGTTGATTCAGAATCACCCCGATTTGTACAAAGTGATATTAAGTTTTATTTAATGCATTACCTTGTTGGGAAGTGTAATTTAATTGGTTATCTGAATCAGGGAGTGACATTTGTCAAATTTAAATTTCTAGGTATTTATAGGAAACTGTGCAGTATTTGTGAAACTTGGCTCATTTGTGAATAGTGAATAAATTATGTTGTTGGTTTTTTGGAATAATTAATTACTTCATTTATCTTTGAAATTTTGGTTGTGTGTCTTGCGTAAATTACAGTGCCGATTATTTTTGTTAGCTTCTAAATAAAGAAATGAAATTGTGAGTCCATCCCTTAGTTCAGTTTAATTGTGTTACTAACATATTTATTTATATAACTTATATTTCAAAGTATCCAATTCATCCTAAAATTTACCGTGAGACATCCTAAAGAACTAAAATATTTTTTTATCTTCCAACAGATTGCGATATAAGACGTGAAATTCCCTTTTTGTCATCGTATGTTTAGAAGAGTAAAAAAGTTGTACTTTAAATTTATAATTTCTTATTTTCCACTTTGCAAAACACTACTGTATGTATTGGTGAAGGAATTTGGTTTATTACTGTGTTAAATGGCTGCCTAGATTTTAGTGAAGCGTTTCTTCAATTAATCTTTAATATTTAGACCGTTTTACAGTCAAAAACTTTGAATTATGTAAGTTTATTTTACAATTATTGTAGATTCACTGTTGCGTTATAGAAGGTTGTCAGTAACTTCCTCAATGTTTCATCTGTGTTCACAAATCCTGCCTTTCAATCTACGTATTTTAAATGTCTGTCTAAAATATTGAGATTTAACAACACGAAAAAATAACGAATAAAAAAAGAAACAGGCTCATAATAGTAAACACTCGTTAAATTGCCAGGAGCATAAGCAGACGACTCCCGCCGAGAAAAGAAGCGGCGATAGTACTTTCATTTCATCTCGCGCCATTTTGTGCAGAGAGCTCCATTTGGCGAGCGCGGCGCGGAGACGACGTCGCCTGAAAAATTCACCGCGCGCCGCGTCTGCCGCCGCCATCTCGTTCGCGAGGAGAGCGAGTGCACTTGGCGAGTAGCGGAACGCCGGCGGAAAACGGCCTGACGGAGACAGGTGCGTAACTCCTTGTCCTTTCTTTGCTCCGTTCCCACGCACGTAGCCAAGGACAACTTTTGTTGTTCGTGCTCTACGAATGTACAGAAAATGTTGCGGGAAAATGTTATCAATGTTCATAGGTTTTTGTAAGGTTTTTCTGTTTTTAATAAGCGGCAATAATTAAATTAGAGTAGCTAACCCCTTTTATTGTACTATTTACGTTAAATACATTTCACACTAATTTCATTCATTAACATTTAATGAAAAAGTATGAATCATTAACCACTAAACTAACATGTTTCGTTTCCTCCGTACGACCACTGCTATCGTTGGTTCAACATTCAATATATACAAATACATATAGTCAATACACATACCAGCACATACAATCGTCAGCCTACTTTTATCATTTCATGGCTACCTCAATGGTGTGTCTTTTCATACAGCAGTCCCTCTCTACCTCTTTATTTTAGATGTTCATTCTAAAAAAAATTCTGACAAATTATTCGAAGTAATTTAAGAAGAAAAATTTATTATTGTCAAGATTTATGAAACATCTTACTCAAATATAGCATAATTTGATCATTGTAGACTGTAGGAGTAATAATACACCGTTATGGCCATGCTTGCCACCGTTCATGTTTCTCATGTGTAAATGACTTCGCGCTTCCGGGTTATATTACGTTGAAACTTGAATGTAATGAAATTACAAGAATTTATATTATTTTTGCAGAGTAATTTAATTATAATTCAATAGAAATATTATTACAATAATCCTACTTTTAAATGAATGAATATGCAATAACGTAGAGAACTCAGTATATCTTCGTTGATTTTTTTCATGCAGGATGAGCAAACTTCCTGAATACAATTCGAGCATCACGTTCTCTTTCCTAAACGTATAATTTACTTACAGCACGAAATGCTTTTAAAGCTCTTCACATGCTTTCGTAAGTGCTGTGTTTAATGATCCACTGGAATTTTGTCTTGAATAAAATGAAAGTACCGAGCCGAGGAAGAGAAAAAGAATAAGAAGAATGGGAAAGAGACAGAAGGGATGAGAGAGCCAGATGAAATGATCAAAGGGACTGCGAACAATTCATGAGGAACATAAAATCTGGAAACATTCACTGAAAAAACATTCTCTCCATAAAATGTTGTATGAAATAGGCGGTTGAACAAAGTTGGTATAGCATAATCCAGCAATGCAACCACATACAGCCTCCATTCGGCTTCAGCACCACGTCCAGGTTTATAACCACCGTCAAAAACAGCCCCCTTGCGCCAGGGAAGTCTCTCACCTTGTTGGTGAGAACGCTCGCAACAGAAATTGTGTTGGCAGCACGAATTGCAGCTTGAAAGAATGGAAACAGAAATGGAGTACTCCCCACAATCACTGATCTGGTTACTACGGACTTAAATGCAATCTTTAATAAGAGCCCCTGATTCGCCCCGGAGCGAGAGACTGTCCTGAGAGGCGCCCGTTAGTACAGCACAACGCATGCCTTCAAAACCAACTGGCGGGGCAACCATCTTTAACGAACCGTGCCACCAACACGTCCGTCAGCAACCACCATCAGCAGCACCCACCACATCATTACCACAAGCCGTGCGCACCAACCCGCAGCACCAGGCCGACGCAGTCAAAACCGCGCGGCGTCCCTCAGCTAGCCATCCAATTTCCGGCTGTCGCTCGCGTCGGCCAATCTTCATTACGCCGCCGCCGCCGCCACCTCGGCCCAGCCGCCGCCGCCGCGCCATTCTTCCCAACGTCACCGCCCCCCCTCTCTTCGGCCGACGGCTGGGCCAACCAAATGCAGACGCTTTTTAACGCTCTCCCGCGGACGTTTTTGTAGAAAGCGTGCACTGGCAAACATTACACTTCTATCTAGAAATAAATATAGCCAGGAAGGTCTCTCCGCAGTGGCACCTTGCTGGTGAGGGTGCTTGCAATAGAAATTATGTTGGTAGCACGAGCTGCGATTGCGTACTTGAAAACGTAATAGCACTGTAATGATAGATGCTAGAAGTGTTGTCTCCTTCAGTTGTTTCCCAGTTATCTGGTTGCTGCCAACATAATTGCAGTTTTTAATACGAGTTCCTGATTCGCCTCAGAGCGATGACACTTTTCTGTCGCGCTGTTCGTCCTAAGTAATATTTTGAATTTAAAAAAGGAAATGCACACGTGTTAAGGACATTTTTAAGTTTTATTTTAGTAAAGAAATTCTTGTGTTCTAATAACGATGCTTGTAAATCCCTTTCCATTACGTTACAAAGAGAATATTAAAACACAAGGAAGATTTATGTAGGATGTTGAAAGTTGAGTACTAAGCTTCTGCAGAATGATAAAAACAACACAATAAAGATAATGTTATAAGTGAAATCTTCGATTAATGTAATCCGCACACTCGGACGTAGAGAATAATACAAACAATATTCTTACGAGGTTACCGCACCACCACAAAAATTCTTTTAAAAAGCCATGCAGAGAGTACAATTGTTTGAAAAGACCTGATTGTCTTAAAAAGGGCTTAAAAGTTGCAGAATGTAAGTACATTTTTTGTGACGCTCGGCAACTCGTACACCATGGAGGTGTTTTTAGCTCTAAAATGTTGGCTTGACCGCAGTGTGCTGTGCGCTCACGGAGCGAGTTTAATGTTAGAGATGGAAACTATTCTCCCAATAAAATGAGCTACTGCGAAATGTTCTTCAAGTTTGAAGCACTCGGCTTCAATGGTTGAAATATGGGAGCGATACAACGAAATCCGGCAACCGGCACGCGTTTAGACTGGACTCGATTCTCAGTATTTGCTGAGAATAAACCTTATATTTAACCATGAAATGCGTGCAGCAATGTTCCCACAAACAACACGGGAAATTATCAGAATTGCAGAATATGCATAAGTGACCTTCTTGTGTTTGAAATCGCACGTTCTTTCTCGCCCCTACTTTCACGCAAAAAGTACTCAAACTTTCAAAAAATTGTACATGAATATTTCAAAATCTATCTTTCAGGAACAAATTTCATTAAGAAAAATATCTTTCTACATAATAGTATTTGTAGGAAGAAGCCGAAAAAATGTGAATTTTTGTAATTTCCGAAAAATCAGGGTTTTTAACAAACACGAGGCCTATACCAATCTCTTAAACGTCCTATCCATCAACAAAAGTTAATCAAAAACGGTGGGGTCATTTTTTGGAAAATTTGGAAAAATGTTTCAGGGGTCTCGTGTAAATAATCCCCCAAAATTTTAAATCAGTTTAAATGAAAGTTATTGCGACATCATCCACATCGACTAGGGAATATTTTGAAGAAAAACGGTCGAATAGTTTAGCCTCTAGTGTTGTTTACAGACGAACAGACAGAAGATAGACGGACAGATGTTTTGCTATCAATCGATTTTTTTGGTATCAAGGACCACAAAACGTAGATTCTGGCTACACCACGTTTTCTAGGATTTTTTTCTGAATTTAGCAACTGGATTTATCTAATTTTCGTTACCAGGGCCCCTTTAATAAGAGTGTTTCCCAAAAATTCTCATTCTTTTGCAGCATTACATAACTTTCTGTCAACTCCGTAGCGAGAAAGTAAAAATGACAATTTTCAGCATGATTACTCTTGATCATCACCATTTTTTCATGAGTTGCATCTACTACGACGGGAAAAAGAAAAAATTATTCTTGTGGAAGGTCAGTACCTAAAAAGGAAGATTTGGCACCGGAAGAAACACTTTTGGAATAGAAAAAATATTAATAAATATAATGAAAGGAACCTACATGGAAAGGAGATCTCAATACGAAATCAATAATTATATCAATGCACGGAAAACGAAACTACAATAAAAGTAAAGAATTTTACACGAGAAAAAGATAAAGAAAAATGCATACAAAGTTCCATACATTCTAAAAAAGTGCTTTTGTAGGAAAAATAAAAAGTAGGTTAGTTTTTAAAATTCTCATGGCACCTTGCAAAAGAAAAAAATCTGAAAATATGGTTTTTGGAGTTAAAATAAAACGTTTTCCAAGGCAAATGAACCAAACATGTTTTTTCACGGAACAAACTTCCCCTGCCTCATCCTCCCGAATAAACCAGACAAGACCCTCCTCAACACGAAAACCAAAGACAGAAGCAATAAAAAAGGGAATACAAAGCTCCGGAGGTGCCGAACAAAAAGTGCGCGAGGCCCTCGTGGATAAAGCGGAGGATAACCGCGGAGAGCGGACGTTGCGAACAATGGGCGAGCGATTCTTTGCTCTGAAAGCGATGTTTTCCTTCGCCAGGTGCTGTTTGCACACAGCGGCAAAGCAGGGCGCGCCAAGGGCTTCGCGCCGTCTCGAGTCTCCCTCTCGTCGCATCGGCCACCCACAGCCCCCGCACCCCTCCCCCGATCGCAGCGTTGTAACAGTGCTTCAGACGCAGAGTAGAAAGGTCGAAAATACCAAACACTCCGAGCAGTGACATGAGGTCTGACCGCTCATCGTCCGCCTCTGGGTGCCGGGGTTCAATCCTCAGCGATTCACATGGAATGTTTGGTGGATAAAACGGGTTTTCCGAAGGTTTTGCTGGGTCTTCCAACCTCTCATTTCACCATTTCTCCATTATTAATAATTTAATTACCCATGCACTAAAAACTTATATCAAGTAGCCAAAAAGGCTACGAACTGAGGACAATAGTAAAACTCTCTCCAAGTGGTCCGTTCGGGTGCAGGATAGGTATGTATTTTCGAACAAATACATATTTGAGTTAATGAGAATGGAAATGTGAAATATCAGCATGAATCCAGATTGGAAGTAAAATAATTAGTCATTTTAAATTATATATAGTAATTGTGCATTAAATAGTATTTAAAAATGAGGATCCAATAAAAATAAAAATTACAGGTTAAAATATAAAACAACCCCAAAAGTAAAAATTGGCCATAAAATAATAATTCTAGGTGGTATGCATTATTTACTCACTTATTGTTTAGAGGCATTATTTTAGAGACGAAAATACCATTGCACAGTAATACAAGAGAAAAATTCCACCTTGCTTATAGAGTTTACTACTCATTTCTACTGTTTAATGACTTTCTAGAATCAATTCTATTACGATACATACGCGTCATCATACTAGAATCATTCTATTATCGCCAACATATTCTAATTCAGTAACTTATAAAATGAATGTTCATTCTAGTTAGTCAATGAACAAATTTCTGAATACAGAAGCTTATTGGCAGAAATTTTGTAATTTGACCTTTCAAGTGTCCCAAAATTATAGTATTGTAAATGTCATTAACATACTTGATTATATTGAAACTCTCCCTATTAAATGTTACGTTCATAATGGGAGATACGATAAAAGACTTGAACTGGTAGTGGAAAAAATAAAGATGCTATGAATGAGGTTCGAGAAGCAGGAAGCATTGCACTGTTGGTCAAAACGTTGCTAAGGGTTGATGAATTTCCATTAATATTCTACTTGTAATCAAATGATCTGCGATTAGATGTAAATGCAGTGTGCTTGACGCGCCACCAACAACAATTTGGTTTCCGCCCACCTTCCTGAGCCACTGCGCAATCCGTGCGACCTCCTTTCCGCGCAACGCCTCCTTCCCCCACCCATCTCAACCTCCTCGGTCCTTCGAGCGCACTCTCCAAGTTGCGATGAGATCTTTCTGAGCGAGGAGAGGCGGTGCGCGCTGGTGCGCGGTGTCACGGGAGTGGGGAGTGAGGTGGGGAGGGAGAGTGAGAGAGGTGAGGTTGGGTGTAGCGTGAGAGAGCGGTGTGAGGCGAGGTGAGAGGGAGAGGCTAGGGTACAGAGTAGGGTGTGGGGAGGCAACATATGTGGAACGGGACGAAGTGGAAGACGCGTGCTAACAGACGAGACGAGGCGAGACGGAGCGAGATGAAGCGAGACGAGGTGAGACGAAACGAGACGAGACTACCACGTGGGGTCGAGGAGAGTGGGGAGAGTCGCGGAGGAGCGGAATAAGGCGGGGCAAGGCGGGGCCAGGCGGGGCGAGGCGAGACGAAACGAGACGATAGGCGATGCAGGGCGTGGCGAGGCGGGGCGAGGCGGAGCGAGACGGCGGGGCGGGCGAGGCGGGGCGAGGCGGGGCGAGGCGGGCGGAGGCGGGGCGAGGCGTGGCGAGGCGGGGCAAGGGGGGAGGCGGGGCGAGGCGGAAGCGGGGGAGGGGCGGAGGCCGAGGCGAGGCGAGGCCAGGGCGTGGCGAGGCGAGCGGGAGGCGGGCCAGTGGTGCACGGCAGGTTCCAGGGGAGCGGGGGCGGGGCGGGGCGGGGCGGGGGCGGCCCGAAGGCACAAGGAATCTTTTTTCCCGGGGAGGCGGGCCGGAGGATGTCGCGGTCTCGCCGACGCCGCCCTTGTCTGGCGCCCCCCCCCCCTCCGTGCAACCCCCCCTTCTTCTAATGGCGGCTCCGAGCGCTCGAAGGGAGGAGAGTTCAGCGCGGAATTTCAACAAGAAACGTCACTTCTTGGGAATACTTCACGTTGGAACTTGGCGACAAAGTCAATATTAAGATCCATACATGCAAATACTCCTACGAACACAAAGTACGAAATATTTATCTGTAGGTAACTATATAATCAATTAATAATTAACATTTATTCCATGTAATAAACTTTTTAAGTAAATTATTACTTTTGACACCTTCATCAGCATGGTACACAATAATGAAAATTATGTAATAAACTGCTTATAAAAAAAACGTATGTATCATTCCATCTCGTTTTATGTCGGCAAATAGCAATGAATTGGAAAAAATGTATACAATCCATTATTTTCAAAGACTTCTAATGAATTAAAATAATACACATATTATTTTAATTCATTAGAAGTCTTCAAAATGAAAATTATTTGAAAAGCATACTGGAATGAATTCTACATCCCTCGATACTGCTTGTTCCAATAGATCTCGGCTAAATTTCGTAAGTTAACCTACACTACGTTTGTAGGGCACGAGAAAGTAAAAAATATTCTGACAATTCACCGAGTGTTACGAACGGCACAAAATTGTATATTGAAGACGCAAATAGTGTGCAGGTATTGATTAGTGTTTAAAAGAAATACGCTCTGTCTCAATGCACTCGAACTCCCGACAATAAGCGAACAAATATTTTAAACCAATGAAGACGCCTGTAGTGGCGAGTATGAATTCAATGTCTTATGGCTTAACGTGCCAGGTCACGGCGTCAATCTTCGCCAGGGGTCAACAATTACTTGATACATGTAACGCGGTGAGGTTTCGGCGACTGCTGATGTAGAATTCGAAAGCCGATCGCTCTGATCAGAGATTTCCCTGCTCACTTCCGGATCGATGCCCTAGCCACATCAATGCAACGAGTCATGAATCGCGGGCGCCCTTTCCTTCTTATTTCCTTCCTTTCATCTTTTTCATCCCCGCATTTCCCCAACTTAAGAACCAAGTACGGGCCCGAACAAGTGTAGATTTTATCCTAACCCAACCCGTCAAGACCGGCATGTGCCGACAGGTAAGCATTGCTCGAGATTATCGCCAGGACAAGAAAGAAGGGGGACCCTTTTATCTTTCCTCTTACGCGAGGGCGTCACGCCAAATCCAGGGAAGTAGCCAGGGCAGAGGGACGCTCTCTCCAGAACCAATCCGCTTTTCAGATTAGCTTCTCGAGAAGCCTTGACGCAGCGAACCCCGATCTTCTGAGCCGGCACGTAGAAAGAGATTTGGAATGCGTTATCTTGTAGACAACGTTTCGTTATAAGCATGCGAACGTGTGAATAAAATCCCTGCAACTGAATCCTCCTCAAGTTTTAGCCCAAGGATTCTGTATTTGCGCTGGATGCTGATGTATATTCTATGTACTGCGGTCAAATAAATAATTTCAATTTATATATTTATTAAATCAACAATGATATCTAAATGTGTCTTGAAATATTTGCCTCCGTATTGCACTCGAGGATTTACAATTTTACATAAAAAATACAAAAACTTTATTTTCGATCCTTTTTTATATAAACATACCGTATAAGAACGGTAAGAGGGAGAACAAATTAAATGCAAATAAAAATTCTATAAAGGTGTGTTAGAGCAAGCAAAGCTAATTTATTATATGTATATTTACTTCGCATAGGTGCACGCTTAATCAGGTTCTTGCACGCTAGCGCATGTACTATGTATTCCTTCAAATGGTTCGCAGAGCCACCCACAGGGGTCGCGGGCTTACACAGGAGCCCTCGTCTGCCCCGACCACCGCGCCGCTCCCTGAGGCGTGACGTGGGGGTTCAGGGATTACCCTCGCCGAGTACCTGCGACCAGCGCCTCTCTGTGCCAGCTCTCCTTCTTTGTGTGGGCTTTTAGAAGCGTCCCCCGTGACGTGGCAGATCCCCCACCAACTCCCCCCTGGCCAACGGCAACCGACGCGCCCTTTGTGCAGGGCTACAGATTTCCTTCTCAGCCTGACTCGGACCTTCGGCCCGACCGGACGTGTAGTGCGCCGCTCTCCTCAACATGGCCTTCGGCCCAACAAAGTGTGCTCGTGCACTACTGCCCCACGTGTGGGATATTGTGCGCCCTGGCAACCAATAATGCCACGGGTAAACGGTAACATTATTATGATTGTTTAGTGTTTTACATGCGGCGTAGCTGCGTTGCACACATGTCTGCAAACGCTTCGCCTTCACCGACGGCGCTCCGCCCGTCCACGTGTGTGCGAGTGTTCCTGCTTCAGCACGTCCTGGCGAGAGTTTTGCCAACGGCGCTCCGCCCGTTCACGTGTGTGCGCGTGTTATTGCCGCACACCTTCAGTCCCACGTCGTGGGAAGTTCTGCTAACGGCGCTCTGCCCGTTTGCACTCCGCCTGCCTGCGACGGGCCAGGGTTCGCAACCCGCCCGCCACCACATGCCGGGCTGCCTTGCAACATATTCAACTGTACAATTGCACGTGCTGTGTATCCATGTAATCCATTTGTATAGGTCATAATGTACCATTTTTTTACAATGTTCATAGGTTATAGTATTCATAGGTCATAGTGTACTTTTATAATATATATGTTTATGCATTCTATTTCATTGTCTCATGGTAACAAGTACCTGCTCAATTTTCCCTTCTTGCAGTCCCAGACCTGCAGTGGTGGTAGTAACCTGTTATTGTTATTACAGGTGTCTGGGTGGTCCTTCGCGCCTCAGTTTATGAGCTATTGTAGGAATGTTTGGGTAGGGTCGAATTAACTGCAATCCATGCACAGTCCACTCGCTCGACCCAGCCCATCCAAGGTGATTGCCGGTCCCCGTTCTTTAGGTTTAATTTACACATTTCCTTTTGACGAACAAGTTCGGAATGTTAGGGAATGCGCGGAGGCGTAGAGTGGTTTCTGGGGCACACGTCCGGTTCCTCCTTCAGGTATTTTAACCTCCAACGCACATCTCTCCGCGCGTGTGTGTTTAGAATAGAGACGAAAGTGTACATATGTATCAAAGATAATCTCGAAGACTATGGAAATATCGGGCAGAATTACCGACTAGGGTAAACGGAAAAAGCTAGCCGGTTGATATCATTCCTCCTATAACAAACCAACCTATAACAAACCTTTCACTTACGTGAAAGGATGCCGGCAGCACTGTTTTCTAGCTAATAACACATTTTATATCGCAAGCTTCTAAGAATTCCGCTGCGTGGTAAAATAAAGTTATGTATCACTTCGGGGTAAGGCCAGAGAAATCACCGTCACCGCACAGATTGCAGCTGGGGAAGAGTACGGAGAGTAAGTCGTGCATAATATCTGCGGAGAACGAGGATTAACTGAAAACGCTTGGCAAATCTGTTCCCTCTCGCCTCTCCCCCAGCAAACCAACTGTTCCCCTCCAAGAACGTGACTCGCAAAGCTGATTGACTCTCATTCAAGTGCGGGTGCTTGACAGTAGACTCACGGGAGGTGTCCGTGCTGATTAGAGTGACCCCACCGCAGCCAAATGACAGGGTTCAAAGCGAAAATAGCAGTATACAGTACACAACGTATACAAATATTTCAGTGTCTGCAACGCTGTTGCGAAACACAGATCTGTGTCCGAGCATACCGCCCCATTTCCAAACCATTGATTGATTGCGGGTTTCTCCCTAACCGGGTATCTGCTACCACCGAGGCTCCGCTGGGAGACGCTCCCATCTTCCTACTGGTTTCCCAAAAAGTGTGGTAGTGTAGTGCAGGTGAGGATAAATTGCGTTTGTGTAAGGGGTGAGGATAGAACAAGAAAAGTGAAGGAAAGACCACGCACCGCCCGTGTCCCATTTGTTCGGGTATTGCAGCGGCTTTCGTCTGGTGTTGATCGAAGAAACCACGGAAACCTCCAATAAGGAACAGCCGTCTGCCAGAATTTTTCTCGAGACTGTGGCGTCGGAACTGAAACACTAATCACAGGACATCAATTGACGCCTTGAGCCACCTAAGCAGGTATTTCTAGACATATGTGTGGGAGACTCAAGGCGACGGCGGTGGATAAGCGGCGCTACGAGGAAACCACACCGCTACTTGAGCCGCACGCACCGACAGCTATTTTTTTTAGGTTGTCGAGATCCCGCACAGCTTCCTGGCTCGACCACGCTGTCTCGCTGGCATTTCGCGCCTTCCGCTTACTAATCCCTCGGGTTACCTAATTAGTACACACACGAGGTCGCCGGGCAGGCGGGCGAGGGGGCAAGCGAGGGCGGCTCAGCGCCTGACCCCGCACGGTGTGGCGCTGCGCATGCCAAGCAGCCGGGGGGGAGGGGGGCAGGCGGTGCTCGACGGGCTCAGCGCCCTGCGCCCTGGAGAGCCCGGCCTGGGGCGGCGCGCCGCCGCGCATGCATTAGCAGGCCTAGCGCCCGACCCCGCCCCCGCCCCCGCCCTGCAAGTGGGACGCGCAGCGGAGTGAAAGTCGGCGCGCGGCTCGTAGTCGCGGGATTAGAAGAGAATGAGGGAAGTGGGTCGCGTGCGAAGTGAAGATCGGCCCAAGGTCCATAGTCGCCAGTGTAGAAGGGCGACGCGAAGCGAAGTGAAGCTCGGTGGTGCCCGGTCGATAGTCACCACATTACAAGAGGAACGCGAAGCGAAGAGAAGTGAAGTGAAGCTTGGTGGTGCCCGGTCGATAGTCGCCACATCCAAGAGGAACGCGAAGCGAAGTGAAGTGAAGATCGGCCCAAGGTCCATAGTCGCCAGTGTAGAAGGGCGACGCGAAGCGAAGTGAAGCTTGGTGGTGCCCAGTCGACAGTCGCCAGATTACAAGAGCAACGCGAGGCGATGTGAAGATCGGCGCAAGGTTCGTAGTTCAGATTCGAAGCGTGTCACTACTGATCCTGGTGTGTCAATTCCTAAGCTTTTGATTCCCGTATGTGTGGCATGTAGTTTCCCGGGAAGTGACAGTTTTTCTCCCCTCGGAAAAGTGAGATCCGGACCAAACCTACACGTTATCGTGTGGATTTTAGCTATTCCCCATGCCCTACGAACCATCGCCCCCAGACGAAACAAGCTCTAATCTTATGACTGGTCCTTTGAGCAAATGTAATGTAGTGCAGTGTGTGTAAGGAGAGAGGAGGGATCAAGAGGGTGAAAGATCGTGCGTGCTTTGTTTCCTATTAGGGGTCTGTTCCGATATTCGCCTCGGAAGGATCGCAGAAGTATCCAAATCCGAATTACAGAAGCTGTCCACTAAAGTCTCTTTCAAAGAGTTCAATTCGTACCGGTTTGTAATGATAGTAAAACTACTTTACTAATAATGAGTTTTACATGCGTTGCAGCTGCTCCTACTACACTCGGCAAAGTAAGATAGTGAAAGTAGGAATGCACTCTAAGAAACATACGGGATTGGCGTGGCGACTTACAAAATTGTTTTCAGCGCGTTTCAATCATAGAATGGTCAATCGCACCCGATTCAACTGAATCCGCTTGTTGTCCCAGCGCGTAATAGAAGCAGCGTTGCATTAATGGAATGGGCCGTTTGTATTCGCGATAATCGTCGTATTAGTGAGAAGCGATAATACGGTGTGATGAATTTTGTGCTGAAAGCAATATACAAGAGGGATATGGCTCCTGCGTTATACTCCGCTTGTAACACTCGGGATTTCAAGAACGTAAGTAAAAATTTGAAAACAATATGGAATTGATTAAATATTTATTATCTTCATGAGAACAAAATTAACTTTCCAGAAACAAAGTACAATTAAATAAATATGACTGTGTACTCATGTATTGGACTTATATATTATTCAGTAATTCAAAGATGTTTTACACACGTTCATTTATTTATTGGTCAAATTAGATTAAGTACAATTTTGGAAAGTTTCACTGAAACATTTTAAAGAAGAAATTCAAGTAATTCAATCTAGTAAACAAATAATTCTGAATTTGTAAAATACTATAATAGATACACAATGTTTCCATTACCTATAATAAGTCGTAATTCATGATGCAATATGTATTAATTTTAAATACAACTTTTATTTCGGAGAAAAAATTAATTAACATAAATAGCGTAAAAAGCGTAGATAGCGTAATAACGTAAATAGAGTAAATAGCGTAAATAATAATACGCTATTTACGTTATTTACATAATTTACGCTATTTACGTTATATACGTTATTTACGCTATTTACGTTATTTACGCTATTTACGTTATTTACGCTATTTACGTTATTTACGCTATTTACGTTACTCACGCTATTTACGTTACTCACGCTATTTACGTTACTCACGCTATTTACGTTACTCACGCTATTTACGTTACTTACGCTATTTACGTTATTTACGCTATTTACGTTATTTACGCTTTTTACGTTATTTATGGTATTTACGTTATTTACGCTATTTACGTTATTGACGCTATTTACGTTATTTATGGTATTTACGTTATTTACGCTATTTACGTTATTTACACTATTTACGTTATTTACGCTTATTACGTTATTTACGCTATTTACGTTATTTACACTATTTACGTTATTTACGCTATTTACGGTATTTACACTATTTACGGTATTTACGCTATTTACGATCATTTAACGCTAAATATGTTATTTGGCTATTTACGTTATTTACGTTATTTACTCTAATGACGCTATTGACGCTAATAACGCTATTTAGGGTATATTCATTAAACGCTAAATATGGGATTTATGTTAGTTACGCTATTTATGTTATTGTTGCTATTACGCTATTACCTGTGTGTGTGTCTGTTCTATTGTCTCAACTCTTTTGTATGTAATGTTATTATATTGTATTGTAATTGAGTTACTATATTATTTATATTAGTTTTTGATGTGTTTTTATTAAGTGTCTTGAGCTAACTAACTGTTCCTTCAGAAGTTATTTGTATTGATACTTCTTTATGAATGAATGAGCACAACAACACAAATATTTAATAATAAATATGTTATTACAATGGTATGATTTAAATCCTAAGAAGTAGCCAACAACAAATGAAGAAAAGTTAAAGTTTTACCGGCAGATATAAACGAGTCAAATGTGAGGGTAATTTACAATTTAATTTACAATGGTTGGTATTGATAGATGTGAAACGCAATAATGCCAAATTAAGTTCTTACAAATTCACATTAACAGACGTCGAATTGATAATAAATATTATTAAAAAGTTCTATGGATGAGGATTTTGAAAATATACGAGGGTACCAGAGGAACGTTTAATGGAATAAACGTGAGGTGGAAATTGAAATGTCTACTAGGAAATGAAAGTGGAACAAAACAGTATAGAAATTTCACCATCTTGTGTATTATCTCATAACATTTTAGTATAGTTAGTAGTGATACTGAAAGACCATTTGCAAGTGGGATAAAAATGACTAAGTGCATAGAAGTATAAATCATTCAGAATTCAGATGAAATCTTTTATTTTTACTGACGTTTCGTCAAAAAAATTATTTCCTTGGAGTAATTATATACATTATATAAATAACAAAGCAAATGTTGAAAGTGGATCAGTTGGTTTAAGAAACCTTCGACGAGTTAGCTACCTTAGACGTGAACATATGGCGACCAAGAGGACCTCAAGAAACCGAAAGATTCTCTTGGCGTGTAACAAATTGGGATACTAATTTACAACTATGCTAGTGATGCTACAGAATGGAACAGACTTTACCGTCCTCGTATTATTCCCGTATATTTTTCTATTCCTTAGATCTGGGCTAGCTACACGGACTTGCCCCATCCTGTAGCCAGCTGCCATCTATCGCCCAAAGTAGATTTTTGAAATTTTTAAATTTTTCCGTTGGCAATTTCCTTTTTCATGTCCTTTTTCAAAAATCAAAAAAATTAGAAATATGGCGTTTTTGTCACTTCATAGAGTGCATTTAGCACAATCCCTACCAAAGTTTACAGAAAACAATTGGAACCATTTTTGAAAAGAACTTGTTTTTTGTAAGGTTTTAAAATTGCACCAATTCCACGCATTGTTGTGCGAAAACTACTAAACTTTCCAAAATTTGTGCACGACCTTAATGAAACAACCATTCATGGACAAAACTTTAATTTGAAGAAAAAATCTCCACCTTTACTTTTGTAGTTGTGAAAAGACGAGAGAAGTTGTAGAAATTTAAACTTTTGAAATTTTTGAAAATTCAGAGTAAACCGCGAAAATAGAACCATTGTCACATTTATAAGTGTATGTTACTCTATTCTTATAAGAAATTTAAAGAAAAAATTTGGAGCAGATTTTGAGCAAAGTTTGAAAATGTTCCAGATACTTCGTGTAAAGAATCCCCAAAAACTAATAAATGATTTTGAAATCGCAGAGCTTCGACTTAAGCCAAAAGACCAGGGGTTTCTTCAATCTGGAAAAACTCCTACGTATGGTTTAGGCGCTAGTGTTGTTCACATACACCAGACAGAAGGGCGGACGGACGTTTTAAAAAAAGCACTTTATCGGTATCAGGAGGCAAAACGTGTATTTCCGTTGAAATCTCGAAATCGATTTTCCGCAACATTACCTAACTTTTCCTATTCTACGTATACTACTCCTTATATGTACATATACGGGAAAGTAAAAACGGGCTTTACGATCTTGTTTTTCGCAGTCTGACGAACCAGACGAAATTAACCTTATTTTCAAGTTCCAATGGATATATTAGTGATGACTACAAAGCAACTAACTGAGCAAGGCTCTATTTATATCAGAGACAAGAATAACATTTTCCTACATCAATATTTTCACCTTTGTATTCTAAGCATTTCTGAATTTTCAATTTGTTTCTTTAATGGTGCCTACTATTTCCTTTTTGTTGTTTTTTAGTTTATTTCAGAAAATAACCTCTTATAAAATAGATTTTGTTTTGAACTGAATTTTATTTTGAATCACAATTGAGAGCTCTTGTAAATATTCTCCAAAAGAAGAAATGAAAATATAATTTGTGACGTAATGAATGAAACTGAATTACAACAGTACGTTTATAGCAAACACTGTTTTCAGTGTACTATTCATTCAACCAGAAAGTCGATACATATATTTTCGATGTTATGTCTGTATGAATTCTGTGTGACGCAATAAGAATTATAATTAAATTTCCATATTTCGAAATATGGGATGTAATTAAATTAAAACATAAAATATGAGAATAATATCCCAGAATTACTAATGTGCCTATATCTTGTACATATAATAGTTCGAGAAAAATCTCTGTGTAAACATGAGAACATCTCTGTGAAAATGAGTTAAACTGAAAATGCATTATATTTATAACTGTATAATAATTCAATCCAGTGATACTCAAAATATTAAACCACAAACGTAATTTTAACTATAACACTAAGGTCGCATCTCATCACCGAAGAGAAATAATATTTATCTCAGAAATTACATTGTTAAACCCAACGAGAATAAACTATTTCCCTTGTAACTTCAAATTACAAGTTTCACTACCACCATTATATAAGTCGTGATGCATCATTAATAGTATTTAGAATCAGATGCAAATATTTAATATTTACTTTAACCACCCATGACTCGTGAGGATGTAAAAAATATAAATATATTGAATTGAGATGAAATCTCGAAACTTTGAAAAGTTAAATCCTTATATATCCGCTTCATACACTAACGATTACATTTAAAAATATTTTTGAAATAGACTTTCAAAGATTTAAAACTATGAAAAAAACAATTCTTTTCCAGGTTTGGAAACAAGTCGAATGAACATGGGCGAAAAAAATTAATAATTTTCGTAAAATACCAACGAAACACGAAAATAGATGTTTTAATTACAGTCATATTCTTCAATAAAATAAAGTCTACTATATCATCTCTTGCAGAAGTAAAAAAGGTAATAGGATTACTCTGTATTTGGGTTTCCAATTACCTTCCCGAGAAGATGTGAAGGTTTACACCGTCAGGGTGGATTCAATTACGAAAACAGGCGTGAACCTGCGGCGATGCCAAAGAAGAGCAAAAATGGATTCTGAGAAGACCACCTATTCTCGGAACAAACGAACATTAAATTAAAGTCTTCCGAGCGTGAGGAGTGTCATTTCATAGCACCACAATAATAAAATTCGAGACCTGAGAAATGGTACGACATTCTGCGAATACGAGCATTTTCCGCGCATTAAATTCCGTAGAAGAGAAGTACATCACATTGTATAACGTGACACGAATATTTATTCCTCGTGGGAGAGAAGCAAAGCAGACATTGTGGAAGTAAGATTTTAATTTCAACTGATTCAATAACAACCGAATAGAAACGGATACGAAAGCAATACAGTGTCATTAATGGTATTAGCATTAACTAGTTCGACAAACACTGGAACGACACTCCGGCACACGCCCTTACAATTGCGGTAAGTTGGTAACGTTCGAATCTTTGGACCGATGTATTCGCGTCTCGCTTCTCACCTGCTTCACAGCCGTAACCCATCTCTACCCTTCGATGCACCACTGCAGCCCGTTTCCAAACGAACTCTCGTCCGATTACATTGGTACGCACTTCCCAGGCGCCGGCCCCATTTTTGTAATATTTATTGACTGATAGTGATTTCAGACTTGACAAAGGCTAAGGTCGTGCATCCCGTAAGTATAGTGCATTTTTTTATCGCTGGATGGCGAGATCCGGCGCTACCCTACCCGTCGGCTAACAATGTTTCCCAAACAAGGTATCTCCCACCAGTGGGGCGCTACCCCTTTTGGGACAAGCTCGAAGCTCGCGGCATGTATGATCGTGCAGTGCATAATGTGTATCAGCATGTTAATAGGGTGTTAGGATAGTAGAAGGAACAGGAAGGAAAGATCGTGCGCGGTCCGTGGCCCGTTTGGGAGGGTACTGCTCCGGCATTCGCCTGGTGTTGATCGGAGCAAGAAAGGAAAACTGTCGACAATAGCAACCAGCTGCTAGAATTGTCTGCCAAACAGAGCCTGAATTAACCTGACCATGTAGCGTCGAAAATTCTGTCATAATGAGGGCTCGAACCCAAGGACCTCCCGATCAGAGGCATCACGTGATGCTCTACGCCTGCCCATTATCAATCGGGCTTCTCGTCCGACCACAGGATGGTTCATAGGAGCCAGCGCCGTTTTAGTATTTGTGTATGTTTTAAAACCTCGTCTCTTTATAGTTCTCCCTAGTTGTAACAGAAAAGAACATACCCGCTTCGTTTCAGTGTAGTACACGTGAGAGAAAAGAAAAGCCCATCAAAACCAGCGTACTTAGGTTTCTTCCTTCCGTGAGCGGTTCACACCGTGCAGAAGGAGTACGAACGTAAAACGCAAGCGATTTCGTCTGAATACTTCGGAGGGAAGAGAGCCGAGATGGCCAACACGTGTGTCGACTCAGCGCCTCGGTCGAATGGGTTACGGGTTGAGTCCCGCCGTGAGCACGGTTGTTTGTCCTTTGTCTTTCATTTGTATGTGTGTCGTGTGCCGTCGTGTGATTCTGCTGACCACAGACCGAGGAGCCAGCAAGTGTGCCTGTTGTATGAATAATGAAGATCCTCCAGGGATAATGTCGCATCATCACAATGTGGAGCACCAAGTTTATTACAGTTAGGAAAAAGCATGGGAACTGAACATCACTTACGTACTTTGGCAATTTGAAAAAAAATTTCAACCTACATTATAATTTGAATGTTAAAAAAATACTGATATGAAATACTAATTGTGTATTTGTCTCTTGTGTGATAATGTTTCTCTTGTTTGTTTCTTAGGGATTGTTTTAGCTGTGCCAAAAATAATAATGTTGTAGTTTGTTATGTCATATTGTCTATATCTCTAAGATATTAACAAATATGAAATTAAGAACAACAACAACAAAATACTATATCGTAGGGGGAACCGTAAAGTGAAAACTAGATGACACTACACATTGTTTTAAATGGCTGCAGTGCAGCGACTCGGTTACTTCGACCACTTCAGGACCCAACTGACAAAACAGAGACTTATTTAGGTCCCAAAACCTTTAAAAACTATGTGTGGTGGTGGGAAGAAGTATAATAATTTTTTTCTGGATCTTCAGATTCCCTATCTTACTCATGTTTAGACAATATTTCATTTTTACAAGAAAAAAATTGAAGCAAGACAGTTCATCAAACAGAAGATTGAGAATAAACACTGTATTTGGACAAGAAATAAACATCTCCACTCGAGATAAAACTGTTTTTTCCGCAAAATGGCAGCCATTCAGATATGCGTATTTTCTTGTGCGCAGCTGTATTTGATGGCCCTACGCAAAGTTTTTAAACGACTCCAGTCCTGCGACTCAGTTCCTCCCACCACTCCTCAAGGTCCAACTGGCGTAATAAAGTGCTTCGAGGGGCAATGTCCCATCTGCATAATGTGGAAGTTCCCTCTTCACAACAGCTTGGGGCAACACAGCCGCCCGCATCCGTCCGCGCCCTCCACGGCCTGCTGAACCGACGCGGCGCTGCGCTCTCGGCTTGCTTCCCCACCCCGCCACTCGCGGCGCTCGCATCGCCTCATTTGCATATTCATTAAGCACCGCGTCGCGCCGCGCCGCGCCGCGTCCTTCGGTGCAGGACGGCCAGAGTGCAGAAAGCGCTCCTCTGGCGGATAATTTGATTGAATCTAATTTAATAACGCCAAGACGAAAGAGAGCGCATTTCGATTGCTTCTCTTCTGCATGCCTTCGGTGATAAAATTGTTGCTTTGCCGACAAGTATTACTCGACCCAACACACAGAGATGCTTTCTCGTATGTGTTTGGATAGGAAATTCAGCTCTCAACCTCCAAAACCTGCATATAGTTTTTACTATTTTTTTGTAATTTTTTGTTCCCGGATCGAACTGCCTCAGTTTATACTGTAAGCCCTGAAGAGAAACATGATTTGATTGAATTTTATTTTAAAAGTCAAGAAGACAAGTTTATTATTAGTATTAGTATTAGTATTAGTATTAGTATTAGTATTAGTATTAGTATTAGTATTAGTATTAGTATTACTGTTATTATTAGTAGTAGTAATATTATGAGAAGAAGAAGAAGAAGAAGAAGAAGAAGAAGAACAAGAAGAAGAAGAAGACAGTTTTATAATTTATAAATGCATCATTCTCTTTCCACAATTTTTATAGGATAAAACTTAATGTGTTCATATATTCTTTCTACATTTTGTCTGTCTCTCCAATTTTTTTCATAAAGTATATGAAAACACTTTAAAAACTGAATCTGTGTTATAATTAAACGGTCAGACATTATTTCTGAAATGACCTTCGTAAATGAGATGACAACGTAATCAGAGTCGGAAGGAAGATTAAGTTCCAATTTTCGCAATTATTCACCTTCTTATGTAACATAATTGGGTAATACCTAAAGGCAACTCTCCCCGTACCTCGTAATACTATCTTATTTCTCGCCGATACCTATACTTGGAAAGTACTTCCTTGGGTGAATATCTAATACAATATAGCGACGTAGAAAATCATTTTTTGAAAATACTCTCTCATACCTTCGATTATTATATGATCAACTTTTATTTTTATGGCATCCTTTTGCTGTACTTTGCAAAATACACATATTTCCATAGGATATCAATCAAACCTGTAAGTCAACGCCCGACATTTCCGACCGTTTAATTACCACAGAGATTTAATTTTTAAAGTGCTTTCGTTTCCCACGTTGTCTGCCAATAGACCCCAGAGAAAAGCAATGAAAACATGTTCTCTGGTTCGCACAGTAAGAGGTTTCGCCAGCACGAGTATTTGCGCAATACAGAAACTAAAAGAGAAAATGATCCCATCAAGTGTTACTAGAGGAAGGACAAGTTCGGTGCACTGCTTCACCGCGAGCGGCGCTCTTTGTCTCCGAGTTGCGAAGTCGCGCCCGTCCTCAGCGCACTCTCCGGGAGCACCCAGTGTTTGCGCCCCCCCTCCCTCCCCGCCGCCTCTCAAGCGGCAAGTAGGTCACTCCCGTTGCAGCGCACAGCAACGGACGACAAGACATTTCATGATTTTAAACTCTTTAATTCTGGACTCATTGCATACAGCTCTGGAGCACCAGTAAGAAATTCAGTATCCTAATGGTTCAAAGATTTCAATCCAAAATGTTAAGAAATATTGGCAAGGTATGTTCGAAATTATGTAACTAATTTTAAAATGCCAACAGTTAGCGATAAAAAATTAGAGTTGCCAATATATTTAAAAATTGGAAATCCATACCAGTTTTTTAGCCATACATTTGTTAGCTAACAGTTTTGATGCATAAAAATGACAAAAACTGTACAAAATTCCATAAAAATTACCTAAAAATTGAAAAATTCATTAACTATACATTTCCATCACCAACATGGTGTCTAAAATCCATTTACATTAGCTACGTGTAGAATGTTGCAATGAAAAGATGACATGTCATAAGAATCTGGGCCCTGCTTTTAACTGCCCTGCACATTGACAACGAAACTGAGAACGGTGGCAATAACAGCTGTAATAATTTCAAGAATAGCAGTCACTATGATCAGCGGTAGGGACTGTACCTCAAAAAGATAATGATATCGAAAAGAACGCCTTGGTAACGGTAAACATCGGTAAAGTGATTATATTTAACGATGTATTGCATCTAGAACAAAACAAATGTGTTTAAAAAGGAAAAAAACCAACGCCTAGGACGGCGCAAAAATGACTCGTGAGACGGCACCGTCTTCGCTGCGCGGTGCAGTTTCTCCAATACCACCTACACCCGTTCTTTATGCTTCCTCGAGCAGACATGATGTGAAATGTGAATTGGCTGGCCACCACAGCTTTCAGAACAACCTCTGCGGAATGAATTTTGAACTGTGGATATACCCGGAAGCAATAAAGGCAATATATAAAGATAATTGTGGCATGATTTCATTATGAGTGACAATTATTTGTTTGATGATGGTGCTATATTTCTGAACTGATTCAGCTTAGAGATAATTATACAATTATGTAGGTGAAGTTACTGATCAGACTTTCAGATGTTGCAAAGCAAATCACATCAAAGAAAAAAAATTGGGGAAAGCTAATATCAAACATGATAAAATACGAATAGCAATTTAATTTTTGATGTTGAAGTGACTGCGCTACACACACGGTTTTTCTCTACTTTAGGGCAAAAGTCCACACTTTAGAAGCAAAAATCATACCTCCATGAGAATAATATCCTACATATGCTGTTTTCAACATCCTTTTTATAAAAAATTAAAAATCCACACTATTTGCATGAGTGCATGGACGTTTATACAGATATCAACGATAGTTTAATTTACATTTAATATTAAAATGAACATAAAAGAAAAATTACGTTATTTATACACACGTAGTTTGCACGGATGACAAGGCGGCGCGCCATCATTCCGATCATATCAGCGCTGAAGCACACATGACTGCCAGACGGTCCCGAAAGAGCTCCCTACACACGTGAGCTCAGATTCCTCGCGTATGAGCGCAGTAACAGTCTGAGCCACCTGCTATTCGCTGGCGACCGCGACCGGGTCGAAAGTTGTGAGAGTTTATCGGTAGTTATAATTTCACGAAAATCTACATTCAAACATTTGCTAGAAACGGTAAAGTGGGGGCGTAACTAATTAGATAACAACTTGCCTCGAAAGTTCATTCAAAACTCCCTCATTCTACCCCTAGTCGCTGATAACCGATTGTTTTATTTTTCTGTTCCGTTTCTCCCTTAATTATACAAAAAATGCTTTTTATACATACTTTTTATAGTATCAAAAAAGTTACTAATGATACGAGATGAAAAATTAATATTTTATTTCCCGAGTAGGAAAAGTTGCGACACGATAGCCGATAAGCCGACAAGCCGATAAGCCAAGTTCGTAGGATCGTAGGTTGGTATGATTGTGCGACACCGCAAAATAAAATCACTTTTACCACGCGTGTGATACACTAGTTTTAGACAATTCACTCTCCTTTTATTTTAATTCAAGTCTACAAATTACATAATTAGCTATTATCTTACATTAAGATCAGTGGTAGCTGATGCAGTCATATTTTGTTGCATTCACAATTTGATCTGAATATTTGAGCATCGTCTCATGTTTAGCAATAGTGCGTGCAAAATTTAACATTTAGCACGCAGTGCATGTTCTAAAAGTCATCGAATTTAGTATTAGCTGTGAAAAAGTACTTTTTTGTGTACTAGTGTTTTGAGCGACCTTTTCTGTTCTACGAAATTGTTCATAAAAGGGCATTTTACGGCTCGAATGAATGCGTCATCACAATTCAGCCAATCGCAGCGAGGGAAGGTAGCGGTGAACGGTTTTCTCGCAGGGGTGTCAAATACCCGAGACGTTACAAGAATTTCCCGCAAAATTAAGTTTGATTTTTCTATAAATTTATAATGTTCGTATACGAAAAATAAACCGTAGACAACTCATAGATAATGTTACTTTATTGGATTCGTACAAATTTTAAAACTCGCTCCTAACGTCGCTCGCTTTCAAAACATGTTCTCGTGCAATAGAGCTTAACGTTCTAAACTAATTGCACAAACTACTATTACAGTGCTTGCTGTCATCAATCATAAGAACGTCTGGAACACATTCTTTATATGACGTTGCTCTGCGGTACAATTCCGTGGGCACAACTCTTCTCCGTTCACGCGTCTTTTTGCGCGGGCACGCGTCACACGCGGAAATAAAACGTCTGGCGGCGCCGCACCGTGTCGCAGGGACACGCTCTGTGCAGGGGAATCGCTCGGGCGAACACATGGAATTTCGGGGAGGGGAGGGGAGGGGCGGGCTGCTAGCACCAGTGTTCGGGAGAACTCTCGTTTCGTCCCGTCCGCAACGGGGAAGGCACGGCGCCGAGACGCAAAGCGAACAAAAAACGGTCTGCGGTCCTGCACCGCAGCTCGTGAATATATTGGACGTTCGGGAGCTGCGCCGACTCGCTTGCCACGCACAGTGGTTCAGAAGAGCCAGGGCGACGGACACACGAGATAATGACGCAGCAGCGATCGGCGTCTGAGTTTCTCTTCCATGAAACGAAAGGCTTTTTGTTACTCAAAGGCGCTTTCGACAACAGTTTGCCACACGATGGGTCCCTTGCAAGAGAACTATCCATGTTCTGCATAACCAATTTTGATATCTTACACGAGCGTTTCGACATGTGAATCATTTCACTCAGGTTTCCAGATCATTTAATGACGGACAATTTTTACCCCCCAATAATCCAGATCTCAACTCATGTGACTTCTTTCTTTTGAGTTACCTAAAGGGAAAAATCTGAAATGTCCACCTAAGTTAATGACGTTCAGAAGAATTATTAAAGCATCACCGAAGACTTGTGCCATACACTAACGTCAGTGTTCATTTGCAGGCACTACGACAACTCTCCATAGAGTGTTTTTATTGTAGTATATGTTTATTTGATTTTGTATTAGCAATAATGTTTTGATTTTACAACAAAATGGAGACTCGTTTCGTGCTCTTGCGTCGTCAGTCTTCCTTTGCTGCCCATTGCTAAACAAACTAGTCTTCTAGTGGCGATATCGTGAATTATGCGTTATATCGTAACTCATTTGTTTCTCCAAGCTCTACTGCTACTGCTGTTGAGATGCTGAACGGTGTATCTAGTGCAACTCATAAATTATGTAAGAAACAAATGGTGACTAACTTCGAGCGCCACCTGAATAACCACGTATCACGCAATTGGCCGCCTGAAGTAACTGGGTCATTAAAGAACACGGTCATTAAACGGAATGCGTCTAAATCAATCCCAAAGCCCTCATGCGATCAAGACTTGACAGCCACTTCACAGATCTAAGCATCTCATTCACAACGGCTATTTATTTATCTCCGCCACCCTCGTGTGGTAAAACTCTGCATAGTTTCTACAATTTTGCTATATCTATTTAGAGGGGAAAAGCTGAACAAAAGAACAGAAAATGAAATACAAGATTTTATAAATAATCCACCGTAATAATTTGGAGAGAGGACGCTATGTTTCCGATCACTGTAGGTGTGCACCGCCGCGGCTGTCGTGTCGTTCGAGTCTCCGAATCGCTGCGACAGCTGCTCCTGCGAGGGTAGCGCAGGGGGCGGGGACAGGGGATGGGGAGAGGTGTAAGGAAGGAGAGGGGGAGAGGATGGGTTGTGACGGAGGGGGCGGGAGGGAGAGGAAAGGGATAAGGAGGGGAGGGGAGGGAAGAGGGAGAGGGAGGGTTAAGGAAGAAGAGGGAAGGGAGGGTGACGGAAAAAGTAGGCATGTGCGTTTCCAATGCGAAATGGACGATGTGACACCTAAATCATTAAAATAAAATGATTAGAGACGTTGTTGCCAACAATATTGTTTATAAAAATATCAGCTTTTAATGGTTTAGCTATCATTTCTTTCCGATTACAAAAAAACAATAAAAAAGTTAAAATATTCAGTTTCAAGTTAATAGATTGCCTCATTTTTTGCTTTCATTTGTTATGATGTTAATTTGATTTTTAATTATACAGTAATAAACTCTCAATTCATGACTTATTATTAATCTAATAGCCTGTAAGTGAATGTTGAACCTGTTTCTATGTTTTTGTGACAGGAAACTAATGAGATGGCTAAGCCATCGAAGGGCTGCTATTTCAACAAACAATATTGTTGATAAAGACCACGCCTCTAATTACTTTTTTTGGAATACCAACGCCAAATCACCACTAGACTCATATGCCTACATGAAGCTAGGATAGTCAAACAACAAGCCTGGCTGCGCAGCCGTCGTCCCTAAGGTTGACGCAACTTGGCAATCTCGCGGGTTGGAAGTGCATCTCGGGGGTGGTGTTCGCTTCGGTGTTGTGGCATGCTGGGACTTTCCCAGCCACTACCAACTCTCACTTGCATGCCTGGTCAGTCTTGGTAGTGCAGATAAACGAGGCAATGAATTTCTATCACAGCATTAACCACCCTTGAATATAAATTATCCCCCGCCAGGTAAATTGTTTCATCGGGTAGATCCGATGTCCGGCACGCGTCCTTCGGACCCACGCATCCACACCATTCACTGGTGACCAAATTCCCTTCCTCTAACATGTAGCTAAGCGCGTTCGGCCCTAACGCTACTCTCCTCCATCTACAGCGTGCAAACACCGACACAAGATCACGGGTCACGTCGACGCGATGGACTGGCAAGAAGAACTGTGATGTCTTTTAGAGGAAAGGTTTCAGCCGGGATAGGGGGCATCTTAAGGAAACGAAATGGGTACCAAAGAATTGCGACAAAGGAGAAGTGTTTACAATCCGAAGTAAAACTGATAACACAAAACATAGGGAACGTCAGCAACCGATCATATAACCAATCACGCAAATGCGAGCCGAAGGAAGGTTTGCATCGTCTAAATCAAATAGTTTTCGAGAACTGTGGCAAAGAAGAAGTACTACTGAATTCAGGTCGAGTACATGAAAACACATTTGAAAGTGACACACTTTCGCAAAGGAATTCAAACTCAAAGCGTATGAGGAGTGTAAACAGGTTTAATATTTTCAGAACGGATTGAAAGATAGAACATATATAAACAGTCGAAATTGTAGGACGGTACTGTGTAAATAAAGTCCTGAGTATTGAAGAAATACGATACACTTATGGGATATATCCACCAAAGCAACTCTCAGAACATAAAAATAAATTTGACACCAGTAATCTTTCACAACTGTATACAAACTGATAGCATTATACGAATGAGAACAAGTGTGAAGATAACCGGAGGACGATCAAACAAAGAAAATAAACGAAATCAAATGAAACAACGGTCTAAATCAAACCAAACCAAAACTACGAAATATAACTTTCTTTAACTATACACCACACTTGATTGTCTTAACTTACATCGAGTCTATGAGAAAATGTTTACAAGATTTTGAGAGAACTGTATTAACGTGTGAAAATATTTCCATTGCCTTGACGTTCTTTCCCCGAACTCTCGTATTTGTCACTATTTTAGTACAAAATAACAGTATAAAACACATTTTCCTGCGTATAAAATAAGGGTATTTATAATAACAAAGCTTAGAAGTAGGGTCGCGCAATTGAAGATTATAAGTTTTATTCAAAAAACTTTCCCCCGGGCCGGATTTGAACCAGCGACCTATGGATATCTGTTATTACAACTACAGTCCACCGCTCTACCAACTGAGCTACCAGGGGTACATATAAATAATTACCTAATCTGTTTTTTAAATGACACGTGTTACTTTATATATTTCCCATTATTTATTTATCATAAAATTGCATTTATAAAATTTGCTGTTGAGTTTAAATTATTTAAATTATTTCATCTGATGTACCCTTTTTCCTTACCAAAACAGGGTATGATTTGTAATATAACCTAAGAACCTTTTTATGATTCCTTTTTAAGATTATTGTTTGGAATATACTATAGTGCCAAAACCTACATTTGAGGATTGAAAAGGGACTTGTAGTTTTAGCTATGTATATTTCGTTTCCTTTTTTCATACAGTTACTCCTCCCAACATGTTTGTATATCGATTTGATGCATATTCTTTCAAATATTTAATACGCAGCGTATGCAAACGCATTTAGAAAATTCATATAATTTAAAAAACTAACAAACAGTAAAAAAACTGATTTAAGTATTGAAAAGTACACATTTCAATGCACAAGAAACAAAAGAATCAAAAGAAACAAAGGAAAAACAAAAAATATCAATTTTTTACAGAAAAATGTCATTTTGAAGCAGAAGAGTAGCGTAAGAGAAAAAGGGTTCTTAGGCAACCGATTTTTGTTCCAGTATTGTTTTTTTATATGGGCATAAAGCTGGCAACACTTACAGGCAAGTATCGTTATCGCTTTTATTGGCATTAGACTGTTAAAACTTTTCTTCGGAAGCTAAGATATCATTGGCGGTTAATTGGATTGTTGGTGAAGTAGATACCTTTTTATTATGATAAATAAATAAAGATATTGTCAGGTATCAATATTTTAATTCAACTTATGATCATTTTGATCGCGTAGCGATCATCCTGTTAATAATATTTGTATTTTTCACCTGTACAACCTGTTAATAATATTTTTATTTCACATTTTAGCTCTAAGGATGATCGTACGCGACGAAATGATCATAAGTTGAATTAAAATATTGATACCTGACAATATCTTTATTTATTTATCATCATTGGAGGTATTGTAATTACTAATAAAATGGAAAAACTCTGCATATGTCAGTTGCAGGTGCAGAAAATTCAGCTCGTAAAATAGAGAGCTGTAGTCGGAATAAAAGGTATTCACTGATCTGTTTTCTCTCGCATTTTCTGATTGAAGAAATAGTTGGATTCCGTCCGTAAAATTACGAAGGTTCGTTTAATAGTCCATACTATATCGTTGTTTCCGAAGCGTTCGCAAGAGGAAATTTGCTGTTTTATAACCACTTTTAATAAAATACGAAAAGCCCTTCTTTTTTACGAGAGACAATTTATTCCTAACTATAAGACCAAAACGAATTTCTCTCTTGGTTTTTTAATTATGAATGGTATTTCTCATTTGCAACTCACTAGCGACGGTTTCAATGTGTATTTAAATTTCAACTTCAATTAAAGTAATTGAAAAAACAATTAAAGCGGAAAAATGATGAAAACATTTTAAAATTCTATCCTTGGGAAAGCTTCCTCTACAAGAAGTAAAGAAGGAGATGGTTCTCTTAAATCTGTTCGATATTGTATATTTTGGAACAATTAAAAACAAAAACATTGTTAGCCAAAATAGAGGCAACATGAAGGGCGTCATTGTCACATCCTTCTACTGCTTGTAGTGAACATTCTGAAAAGCTATATTCACACGTATATATCAAAACACCTGTAATGAATTGCAATGTTGATCTGTATACATTCATTTATTGTGGCCGCTTATGATATTAGAGAATTAAAAATGTTCCTTATATAAACAAAAATATTCTCATAATAAAAATAAAGGGCATGACATAATACAATAAATCAAAGTAATAAAAAATAAGAATTCTAATATGTTGTCAATTGTTGTAATGAACCGTACTCTAAGGGACCTGGATCATTTCTCACAAAAGCGCAAATAATTCGTTACTGAATAAAAGATAATTATAACTTATTTCGGGGTGAACATCAATATATCGTGCATCAAAGTGAATAGAAATGTAACTCAACTTTGGTATATATGTAAAATAATGAAAGGATGATGCGAATATGAAATTAAACTAGCTGCCTCCAAAAGCAAAAATTCTGCATTATAAATTGTGTTTCATAAAATAGCAATAAGCTTAAGAACAATAAATAATTATTCTCAATTTCTAAATCCATTTGAAATTTCTACCATAGTTAAGAGGCATTTAAAGTTTATCAATGAGCATTATGTGAATGACTATTCCAAAAGTTACGTAATAAAATCATGAATGCCGTGTTATATTTCGAAATTTACCGTCACGCAAAGAGAGCTGATGGGTCAGAAAATAACCAACGAGGGACGAAAGACCTCGAAATAACCAAGAGGGACGAAAGTGTTTTGTGGATGATGGTAGTGCGAAAGATAAAGCAAGACTATGGTGCTGAACAGATGAAAGATAGACGATGCGAAAGACGATGCTAAACTGCAGGTGAATGTTGAGGTAAAACTTTTTTTTTCAAACAGTTGTTATATTGTGACGTTAATGACGGATAGGTGATATATGGGATATAGGTGGTATATAGATGAGGATGGCGAACGAAAATATGCAAATTTGAATTGAAATTCGAAAAGATTAATTTAGTACTTAAAACAGAACTAACGGAAGAAAATATTTAGTATTGCAATGTTTCTAAAGGAAACATGTTGAATTATTTTTTAGAACAGAAGTATGGAATACTTTGGATATGGAAATTGGCATTACTGGAATGATCATAAGACCATGAGGGTTGTCACAATCGGTTATGTACAACGTCGCACGATAAATTATTCGAAATATATGACGTAAACGAATTTAATGGGATACGTCTTATGAATGTTCAATAAAACTATAAATGTTATTAACTATGTTTCGAAATTGATTTGAATTTGTAATTTACTCCCGAACACATACACTACGCCGTTTGGAATGCTTTATGCAGAATTGCTCTCTACCAATTGCTACACTAGTTGAGCTGCTATGTCCTACATAATAGTAATCATAGGGGTGGGGGCGGGTTGCTTTAGAAATTTTCGATGATAACATTGATCTAGTAAATAAAAGTCTTAAATGTAAACTCTACCCTTCCACGCGGCCCGGGTTTGCACTCAAGTTGCACTCACGTCTTGCAAAGGTCATGCACGTCATATCCAGCATCACGGACATCTCTCTGTACGTGCTCTCACATTCCTGATCAGTCAAATCTGGAATGCACCAACAAAGAGACTTCCAAAATCGAAGTATAAATACAAGTAAAAACAATATCATTAACGTAGGAACGTATACTGCTATTAGATATTATTTATTTATTTTGGGAGTATCCATATCGAAGTAATCGAAGTCAGGTACCAATCTATGGAAAATGAAGCATCTGTGAAGATCAAGTTGGGTAGTGAATAGGAATGCACAATATTAATAAACCATTATTACATTATATGCTTTCCAGAAACGTTTGACTCTGCTTTTAAAACTAACAAAGAATATCGCAGAAACATACAATCACAAATATTTGGATTAAGTCTTATCAAATCATTGTTTAATATACTTTAAATATTTTCATTTGGAGAGGTTTCTTTATATTCCATGTTGCAATTTTCCACTGCAATCTTTGTAAACCTATACTTGTTTTCTAGATCGCAAAGGCAACCGTTATTTTTCTAATAAAATTAACCACATAGAAAATGTAATAAATACCTCAGTAAGCACTAGAACGAAATTAAATTGAAATGGAAAAAACATAGATTCATTTCAATCATTTTAATGAACTTCACGTAATGGAAATAATGTTATTTAGAGTATCGCAGCTAAAAACAGTGTTACGCGAGATTGTCACAATATAAAAGCGCGAATCTTCTATGGCAGGAAGTAAATTGAACCGTGAAAATCGTTCAAGAAATTTTACGATGTTTGAAGAATGAGTTTATTGCGTGAAGAGATTGGATAGAACTCACATTTCGTTGAACCTTAACCTTATTGTTAATGTTCCCAGGATCTGAAGCAGCCATTAATGCCACGTAAAATCCAACTCCCACGCTCAAAATCCAACGACCCACGCACGTGCTAGCAATACGACGCTCGTCGAAAAAACCATAAACCGTTAAAAACGCCTGTTTACCTCGCAAAGCAGGTGAATTCAGTTCCGCCAAATCCAGCGTGAAGTGCGGGCTTAATGGTCAAATGCTGGCGACGTATAAACGGCCCGGTTTCGAACTTTTATACGCTCCACGGGGCCTTATCTGCTCGGCTAAGCGAAGCGTGCTGTATCTGGGGGCGGTCGGAGCGAGGGCGGGGGAGCGGGGGCAGCGACGGTCGACCAGGGAGGGAATGGGTAGAGGACAGGATGATGAAAGAGGCAGGTTGATGGCGGGGCGGGTGGGGCGCCAATGCGGGCAAGAGATGTCGGGTGGGAGCGAGGACGTGTGCCGGGTGAAGTGGGACAAGGGAGTGGTAGCGAGATAGAGCGGAGTCTCGTTCTGGTACTGGCAGGGTTGTGGGGACGTGACATCATAAGGGGAATAGTGCCGGGTCTGGACGGGATGTAACAATTTTTGTGGTTGAATAATTACTAATTCCGACCGCGTCAACGGCTCAGATCATTATTCCAAGTGTTGTGCATGTTTTTCCTCGGGAGGGGGCGATGATCGTTCCCTGCTGTGTTCCCACGCCGACCTACCGCCGGGTAGCGCCAACCAGATACCTCCCACCAGCGGGGCAACGGCCCAGAGGGACAAGCTCTAAGTTTCCGGCCGGTCTTACGGCATGTGTGGTAGTGTAGTGCATACTAGTGGAAGCGTGTGTAAGGAGTGAGGATAATATAAGGAAGAGGAAGGAATGATCGCGCGCGGTCAGTGGCCCTTTATTAGGGTAATGTGCCGGACTTCACCTGGAATGTATCGGCGAAACCACGTTCCGACAAGCCGGCCGCTACCATTCTCCACGACAACGTGGTCTAGATATCTAGCTGTTGTCGAAAATTATTCCTCGCAGTCGTATGGCGGATCAGGTTGCAACGCTTCTGAAAGGAAGGGACGAAGAGGATGAAGTGGTACGAGGCATCATGCCGCGGAGTGATATGTAAGAAGAAGTCGGGGCGAAGAGGGGCCAAGTGGAGGGAGGTTGGGGAGAGAAAATGAAATAGGACGAAACACAGGACGAGGCACATGGGCACAGAACAAAACGGGAGGATGATGGCGGGCGCGAATCGAAGCAGGGCGCGGCGGCGCGAGCGCTGGGCTGGC
>BOPP01000265.1:1368394-1386254 GCA_017312745.1 Gryllus bimaculatus
AGTCTGACAGAGATACGCCGCCGCCGCCGCAGAGAGTGTCCCGGGGGAGGGGGTGGAGGGGGGGGCGCCCGCAGGCGCGTCCGCATCCTGCGGGCGGAGCTGAACGGGGCTGACGTTTCGGGATCAAACACATCCCTGCCAAGACGATTTCATTTCGCCACGCGCTGCCGAAGTGGGTGGGAGTGACAAAGCGGGTTTCCAATGTCGTTATTGAAAGAACGACGTTGCCGATTCCGATCGGCAGATTGACTGTAACATGAAACGTCTAGCGCGACTGTTCTTAGAACCTTCTATCTCAATTACTCCGAATGCAAATTGCTTTATTTCCAGTCTTCTTGCTCCAATTTCCACAGTCCTGTCATCATTTTTTATGAAGTATCCGAAGCAGATTCATTCTTTGTGTACATATGATACACTTCACATTTTTACAATATTCTCTTCATAACTTTAAACATTTCTATTTTGAAACAGATATGATCGTGATTGTATAAAAAATATATCGCTTGACGCACCGTCATCTTAATATTATACATTAATATATACCTTAAATCGTGATATTTTAAAATCATGTAATTGACTTCATTCACCATTATATTTGGACGATTCTTCCACATGTTACACTTAGTATTATTCTGAGTTTTTAGAACTGTCGCACGATTACATCAGGGATTGGTCGAGCGACCACAAAAGGGCAAAAAGCTGACGCAGCTTACGATTGCAGACTATACGAACGGAATAGTTGTCCTTTTTTAGCCATCTACATTCTTGGCAGCCCTTTCTGAGAAGTCCAAATACGTTTGCAAAACCCTTAGATCACAGCACACCTATCCTCATTCGTATTTTCAGCGCGCCTCCCGTGTCGTGTGTCAGCACTCTGCGTCGGTTGCAGATGGGTGGCCGCCTCCGCCTCCGCCTCCCTCTTGCTCTCGCGCGCCGACCAGCCACCCCCGTTGCCCCGGACGCCTTGCACCTCTTGTGCCCCCCCCGCCCCTACCGCCCATCGATCCGGGGCGCTGCGTGAGAAAGGATGAGTAGACGAACGGAAGGGGATAAACGCGGCTGAAGTGGGCCGGAGAGAAAGGTAATGGAAGGGGACGCAAGAGTATGATTGGGAATACATGAAAGCAAATGAACGGGAATGAAAAAGGAAAAACGGAAACAAAGAAGAATGGATGGATAGGAAGTAGATAGAAAATGAAAAGAAATGGAGAACAATGAAGCACAATGGCTCGGGAGTGGAGTGGAATGGGGTTATAATGAAAATAATGGCTGAAAACGAAAGTGATGGTAGAATAAAATGAAATGAGTAGGTAATGAAGAAAAATAAAGGAGAATTGAATGGAAATAAGACTGGAATAAAATTGAGTGGAAATAAGTAAAATTTAGTGAAAAAGGAGAGAGCGTTAGAGCGAGCACCCCGTGGCAGTTGCTATGTGGATGTTCCGAATGGCGTGATCTGAGTGATGTTCCCAAGCACGTCAATTGCTATGTGGGTAGACCCTTTGTGTAGTGATTGAGACGTGGCAGAGTTGCTCCCCCGCGGACGACCTACGCCCGACCGCCGTCCACCTGCAGGGGGAGGTCGCGTTCCCAGCGGAGCAGCAGTCTCAACGCTCGCGACACGCATCTCAGCATGTGCAGCAGTGTAGTGCATGTAAGTGTAAGCAGTGTAGGATAGGACAAGCAAGAGGAAGGGAAGATTGTATGCCTATGGCCCGTGACCCGTGTGTTGAAGCATTGCTCTGACATTCATTGGAAAACCATCTACCAGAGTAGCCGGACGACACCATTGTCCTACAGATAAGGGCAGAAGTCTACCTAGCTATTTACCTGATGTCAAAAGTCTGCCACTGTCGGGGCTCTACAACTCGGGAACAGTTAGAGATGCTGCAGAGGCAATGAAATGCAGGATATGAGCTAAACTCCGCGGACTAAGAGCGTCAAGGGTTGTTTGGTAAGCAGGCGTCAAGATCCGACTGCAGGTAAGGAAAGCATAAGAGACAGAGTAGCCCAGAAGTACATTCGGTGCTGCAACTTTTTCTGGCAGAAGAAATGGGGGGCGGACATTAAGACGTTATACTGCACTGTTTTCATGGACATTGATTTTTTGTCACTAAAGAAAGTACCTCTTAACACTAAATGGTGCATTTTATTATAAAAGGGTAGACCAGCGTATAATAGGATATTTTACTACTCACTTAAACGCATAAATATAAATTCAAGATAACTATTCGATGTGTCGAAGAGAGAAAATGTGAGTAACAGTATTCGAAAAAGGAGAGTTCGTAAACGTGAGTAACAATGTACAGATGCACGTGTCTTCGACCTACTGTTACAATCACAGAAAAAAGACTGGGAGATGTGACTCAGGTCATCGACTGATGTCACTTTGTCACTCTACCGGGAGGTCCTAGGTTCGAGTCCCTACGGTGGCAGAATGTTCGGCACTAACTTGTCAGCAAGGTCAAATTCAGTCGCTGTCTGGAGAATTCTACCGGCTCGTTGCTCTCATTGGTAATTTTCCGATCAACATCAGGAAAGCAATACCCTAACAAACGGGTTACGGACCGCGCGATCTTTCTTTCCCCTTCCTTTTCCAATCCTCACTCCTCACATACACACCCACTGACATGCACTACGCTACCATACATGCCGGGAGACTGGTCGGGAGCTTAGAGGTTGCTGCAGCTGGGGCAGTGCACGCTGGTGAGAGATACCTGGTTGAGAGAAACCCAACTAGCCGATGGTAGATCGGTGACGGATCTCGATATATAGCGGGGGAAGACCACAGCTACCCGGTAAATAAGCACTACACATACGGGACTAATTACCCTATCAGTTGACGCACCCGAAATGACTAAAAATCACTTTCAGAAAAAGGGAGAGTTGATGGGAGAGTAAGGAGACAAGTGTTGAGCTGAGCTGAATGCAGTTACACTGAAGGGCTATGGGGGTTATCAAGGATAGAACAGAGGATGAAATATGTAGAGATGCGGGGAAACAAATATATCGGGAAGAATAAGAAAGCTAAAGTAGAAAAATCTAAATAAAACCCATGAGAATAGGAAGAGTGGAAGAGAGATAGAAAAATGATGAACGATAGTGCAATTAAGTAGGAGGGAATTCGTTGTATACGACTGTTAGTGGTTGGATGTAGAAAATCAAACATTGGACCAACAGATTTTGCAGAGAGCAATCATTGACGAAAGTATTGATAAAGCATATGATGTTCTTCAACACTGCCCACTTTTATGGTTACTGTTAATATGATCCATTTTTAGGCTTAATAAAAATGAAAACGTTAAAGAAAGAGTTACTTTTCCTCAAATGATGTGTGTGATCCGTATTTTATATAATGCCCCAAAACATTTGGGAAATTTTCGGCTCTGCACATTAATAGCCAGATTTACGGCCGCATAAAAGTGCAGATATTACATTATATTCTCTGTGGTTGACAAGAACATACTTAAATTCAACGTTTGTTTTTTGTTCATTAAATGCGTGAAAAAACAATTTTTGTTAAGTAAGTAACATGGTTAGTATCGTACCAGGAACTTACGCTTCTTCTGAATAGACACATCTAAACAATGTACATGTTTTATTACTCAAAGACTGCCTATTATTGAACAGATTCAGTACATTATTTTTCACCGCGATCTATTGGAAAGATCATCGCGATCGAGTGGTAGAGGTGCTCCAAACTGATTATACTTTTCTGACGCGCGAACTGCTAAGTTCATTAGACCCGTAAATTTAGTACATGATTTACTGCGAGAGGCGGTAATGATATTCCCTCGCTAAGTGGCGAGATCCGACGCCGATTGTAGAAACCACAGAAAACTACAGAACCGAGCTACAGTCTGCTACAATTCATCTCCGGAGAGCGGCTGAACTCGACCATGCTATCTATCGCAAAATCTTGCCCCCGTCAGACCTCTACCTCTCTCGGTCAGAGCCATTGCAGTGATACCCATTGATGCTCTGAGCCACCCAAGGCGGTCCAGGTGCGCAGCACGAGAGCGGGGGCGTGGGCGGCGCGTAACCGGGCGGGCGGGGTGGAGGGGGGATGGGGTCTCTCCAGCGGAGAGGCGCCCGGTCGCAGAGCGCTCAGAGGACATCTAAGGGGCAGCCCGGACGCGCCGGTTCCGGGAACTCTCCGCGCCACAGAGGGCCCTCGCGACAGCGGCCACGGGGGAGGGGCAGACACGTGCAGGTGCTTCCGCGAGGTGCACGTGGAGAGCGACCCGAGAGCACGGCGGGCGGCGGTGAGGAAGGAGGCGAACGGGAGGATGGAAGGATGAGCGGAGGGTGGCGAAAGCGGGGACGGCGGAGGCGAAGGCGGGAAGGAGCGGAGGGCGGCGAGAGCGGAGGCGGCGAGAGCGGAGGGCAGCGAGAGCGGAGGGCGGCGAGAGAGAGGCAGCGAGAGGCGGAGGCAGCGAGAGCGGAGGCATGCGAGAGCGGAGGCAGGAGAGCGGAGGCAGGAGAGCGGGGAGGCAGCGAGGCGGAGGAGGCGAGAGCGGAGGGACGAGAGCTGAGGGCGAAGGAGAAGCGAGGCGACCGAGAGGAGGCGCGAGAGCTGGGGGGGGGGGAGGGTGGGTGGGCGAGAGCGGGAGGGCAAGCGAGAGCGGAGGGCCGGCGAGAGCGGAGGGCGGCGAGAGCGGAGCAGCGAGCGCGGAAGCAGCGGAGAGCGGAGAGCGGCGAGAGCGGAGGGCGGACGAGAGCTGAGGGCGACGAGAGCTGAGGGGACGAGCAGGGGGGAGGCGACGAGAGGGAGGGCGACGAGACGCGGAGGCGACGAGAGTCGGAGGCAGGCGAGAAGCGGAGGCGGCGAAGGGAGGCGGCGAGAGCGGAGGGCGGCGAGAGCGGAGGGCGGCGAGAGGCGGAGGGGCGACGAGAGCGAAGGCGGCGAGAAGCGGAGGCAGCGAGAGCGGGGCGGCGAGAGCAGGTTGTGGCGAGAAGCGGTAGCGGGTTATAGGATGGAAGTGGCACCAGCGGCGGCTAAGAGAGCCAAAACGAGAAAAAAGTGGGGGCGAGGCCGAAAGTCGTGTGCATGGGCAAGGGCTTCAGGAGAGTACGCGGGGGAGGGATGCACAGAACCAAATCGTCGCTGGGCGCAATGACGACGGAGCGGAGGCGAAAGCGGTGCGTGGAAGAGGGGGGAGTCCAGGTGCTGGGGAGGGGGGGCAATCCGCGACAAGCAAAGGACATTACGAGGACGACGTGGAGGAGAGAGGTGAGACCGGAGGCTGCGCTGTTGGAGGGGGGGCGACGGAGGGGGGTGTTCGTGGCGGAGGCGGATCGGCGGGAAGAGCGAGATGGAGTCCCGGGTCAGACAGAGGTTAGAAGGCTGGGAGGGGCGTTAGGGGGTGTGGGAAGCGGAGGGCGGGTGGGGGGCCGGGGGGGTCGAGGCCATCTAGTCTATCGCTTCGAGAGAGACGTCCGCGCCAACGCTCTCTTTCTTCCCGGTCCGCCCTGCCGCCGCGCGCCTCGAGGAGGAAGAGTTGCCTCTCAGAAACACATAAAAATATAGGCGAAAGTTACCGCGGCATATCTCTCGAGACCAGCTACCTCTGGCCGTTTACTGCAGTTTTCTCACAAATAGATTTTCCGATTTTATGGTTCAGTCTATGTCTCCCCAAACGTAAAATGCTGGAAGGCGAAAAGAGTTAACTGCAATATCTTGAAAAGTAAAATATGCTTATATAATTCTGCTCCAGAACTGGCACATTGATGAAAAATCCCACTATTTGAATATGAACATTTCTTACAATACTCGTAATTTCGCATACTCGCACAGAAATGTAAATATCTTTAAATGTTGGAAAATTATAAAAATATTTTTAACATTTCTCATCATAGTGAATAATAAGTATACTTGGGCTATTAAAATATTGTTCATAAGAGAACTCAAAGAAACTACATCTAAGATTTCAAACCGTCCTGTCTTGGGTTTCGAACTTTTTGTACATTTTATACATTTGATCCACGCTTCAAAAAGCAGTTACTTTCCTATTGATGTCCGGTGGTACTTCGCATCTCTGCCGCAGAGAGCTCGTTCCACGTATCACCCACGCGCAGTTTCAAAGCCATTCACGCCGCCCACGCTGCCCACGCCTCCCATAAGCTGCGCGTACTCCCTCTTATCGCAGAGCTGGCCCCGCACCGCCCACCACACGCACGCGAATCCGTAAGCTTTGCACTTCAACGCACAGGAGTGGTCAATCGAACAGCAGTGACACTTCCTCTCCTTGTTGATAATTGGAAGGTTCCGTTCACAGACAACAATTCTTGATGTAGAGAAACGATTGGTGAAAATAATTGTTTTACTGTAATTACAAGAATGAAGTACCCCGGCAAAACACAGATAACAGAAAAAATGAACATTTATAATTATGTTTTATAACTAAGATAATATATATGTATGTCGGTCATTCGCTGTACGTACCAAAGACATGATAAATTTGTAGATAAAATTAATTGCTACTATTTCTAGAAACAGAAAAGGGTATCATTCAACTACTTTGCCATGAATGTCGCCATGTTTTGTTTTCCACAACTATCCGCCTCTAAACGTACTCCTTTCAACGTTCATCGTTGGCATTCATATAATCGCATGCGTCTCATTTTTATCTCCTACATATCTCTAGAGCCTGTCCGCAACTGCTCTTAAGCCACACATCCGTGAAACACGAACATCGATCAAACATCGTTACTGCAGTCCTGCTTCTCTGCTGGCGCGGCGCCTACACACCTACCAAGCTCCATTGTTACCATGGTCCCACCGCCGTCATTCCCTCTTAGCCGACACGCCCGCTAGTTCGATCGGCATCCCCGCTACGCCCAACACTTTCGCCGCTACTCCAAACGGCATCTCCCCGCGGCATCTCCCCGCTACGCCTATACCGATACACCAGCATGAACGATATGCACAGCAGTCTTCAGCAGTTCGACCGCAGAATCTTGCGTCGGCACGCTGCTGCCTCTTCTCGCAGATGTCGTTGATCTTTTCACCACCAGCGAATTCGCTTCCACTCCACCGACCCCCATCTGTCGACACCGCACCCAATACAGCTATCCATCTAGGCGGCGCTTTGCTGTCACTCTCCGACACCCTGACTAGAGGCGTGGGAGACTACGCGGCCGACTACGCGGCTGACTACGACTTAGGTGTTGGCCTGTGGAAAGACTTGTGCGAGGGCGTTAGAATCCATGTCGGAGCCCATGTTTGAATGGACGGCCATGCATCCACTGTAACCGCACTCGCCCTGCCGCCGACGCATCGTTTTCGCTCTGCGGCCACCGCCCATCCTCAACCGCCAATGTCGCAAAACAGTCGCGGGCGTGGGCGGGGGCGTGGGCAGCCTGAATGGCCGGCGGCGCAAGAGAATGAATGCCGCCGCCAAGTGGCCTCAATGGCGCCGGCTCTCGGAACCGGATCGCTCGCGTCATAGGCGAAGAGCTTACCCGAGAGGGGGCGGGCCTTACTCCTTTGAGGACTCTGCGGTGGGGGCGGTGGCGTCGTGTGTGCGGAGGGGCGGGGGCGGGGCGTTCGGCCTGAGGAATATGAAACGCGTGGACCGCAGGCGAAGACTTGTGGAACAGGGCGAGCGAGGGCGCGCGGGGGGGGGGGAGGCTACGGCGTCGTGCTCGGAGCGGAGAGGGATGGAAGTGGTGGTAGAGGGGGGATGTAGGCGGGCCGGGGGGAGGAGGGCAAGGCCAATGGGGCAAGTGGTTGAGGGGCGGTAACGGGAGAGGCGGTTCTGGGCATGGGCGCGGCTGAGTAGTGTCAGTGGTGCAATGTTGCGAAGCGACTGTTTTCGTTGTCATCTGTCATTTTAAGCCGGCAGACGACCTCGCATCTGAAGGCATTTCAAACTTGTTCCGAGTGTTTGCAGTTTCTTTACTTTCTAGAATAATATTTGTATGCGAATAGAACCTGCGACGAATTGGTTTGCTGAGTCTTTTTCTGCTGTAGAGCCGCTGTCGCGTAAACGCTGCGGGAAAGACTGTGTTTTTTTACGAAAGTAAACAGTCCCATTTTTACAATGAGAAATTTGTTATACCTCGCTTTGTCACTTACATATAAAACATTTAGATTTAATTCTGGTGTTCTCGGGAAGTTTCAATTTACTTTGATACCAACTACCATGAAAATAAATTTTGCAAGACAGTAGAAAAATATCTTAAAATTAAGGACTGCAACGTGCCACGAAAAACATTATTTGTATCTGCAAGGTGGTCATCTCCAGTTACAAAAACATGTACTTTATTCAATTAATTTGTTACAATTGACTAATTTATACTTCAATAGAATTTGATTATGAGAACATGGAAATAATTTTGCAGTCAAAAAATAGTTTTGGTGTATTTTATCGATTTATAATTTTCTTTTTAAATTAGCGTTTGATTTATGTTGATACCCCTGTTATCTGTATTTTCTTATTATTTATATGTCAACTCCTCTTATTGTGGCTAGTGAGGCTTAGGTGGTGGCGCCAATACTATTAAATGCTGTTACAGAATGCTGCGCATAAATTCTGAAAAACAGAGACATGTAGAAAGTAAATTGAAAACTTTATGTTGAGAAGCTAACTTACATAACAATGTCTCAAAAGAAGCAAGTTGTTGGGAAAATGTTTATTCTGATAACACAAGCTATTGAGTTTCGCCTTGTATCTTTAATGCTCATTTCCCGAAAATTGATATTTTTAACTCTAAATTATATTTTTTCTAGTTTCATTTGTAATAGTAAAATGAAATGTTCAGAAGTTGTTAATAAAAGTTAACTTACATTTACTGAAACAAGTATTTTTTGATTACTCACTATTATTCATTCCGCAAAACGTTACCTACTAGAAAATGCGGTAATACAAAATTCTTAGAAAATATTTTTATCTACAAAAAGAGTAAACATTTTTCAAACAAATTCGTAAGTCTAACTTCAATATGTTCTGAGAATTAGACTCAAACATTTAACATTGCTAGGATAGGGGATTCGGTGTCCCCTTCAACTTCACACGTCGAGAATGTTTAACAGCTAATCTTTTGGGATTATATTTCTAATTAACTTTTTAACACCATCATTATTATAATACCATTATGACGATTACACTAGATAAATTACATATATTTTGCATTGTGATTTTTAAAATGCTGTCCGAGTAGACGGCTTGGAGCACCGTTCCCGCGCGCGCCATTCGTGCTGCTGGCGAGCGGCGCACAAAGGCAAAGGCAAAGGCAACGGCGTCTGCCTGGAGCCGCGGGGCCAAGGCGTCGCGCGGGGGGAGGCAATTACAGCGGCGGGGCCTCTGCGCCTCGCCCAACTCCCACGCCACCCCACCCCACCCGCACGACGCAATTACCATGTGACGCCGCGGTCCGGATGGCCTCGCGTTCTCATTCTGCCTGGCCCAGCGTTCGTTTTCGTGGTTCGCTTCAATATCAGTTCTTGTAGATGGATGTTCCTTCAAGTCAATAACAGTGATTTCGCTCTTAATTTTCAACGTGACCTCCATATTTTACCTCTACATGACGAGAATGTGCCGACCTGGATGGCCGAGGTGGCTAGAGCGTGTGCCGTCTCAGCGTTTCGGTCCGAAGGGTTGCGGGTTCGAGTGCTGCTGTGGGTACGGTGGTTTGTCCTTTGTATTTTATGTAAGTGCTGTCGCGGAGGGCCTCGCGTTCTGCTGACCCCAGATCAGAGGAGCCAGGAAATGTGGCAGAGTATATGTGTCAAATATGCTCCCCATCGGGACGTAAATGGAAACCGACTGCCGTCTGGGGAAACAATTATGAGACTGTCATTGTTGTTATTAGATTACATGTTATGACAAATCAATGCACCATCATATTTCATGATTCATTAAGTTTCCATTTATTCTTGTAAGAAGCGAGGTACAGCAAACACAACCAATACAAAATGAAAGAATTTAATATAAATATTTTATTTCAAGAAGAAAATCTAGAAAACTATAAAGTATAGACACCACATGTACCACATGTATAAAATGAAGGTTTTTGATTCAAAAACACAGTTTCTATTTGTAGTCATTGTGAAGAAAAATATTCAAATAATTCTGAAAACTCAAAAAATACTTCAAGTTTCTTACTTCCATTGTAAAACTTTTGTATTGATGTTATAAAACCACAAACAGTATTCGAAAGGTTTACAATTGTAAAACTTTACATTAAAAGAAAATAAGCTACTGTTACACGAGTCAGTCTGCAAGACCGCGAGTGCGGTCAGCGCTCGCCGTCGACCGACAGCGTGTATCTGAGAGCGTCGACCAAAGGGTGCAAATTTCAAGCAGGAGCCACCAGAAAGGGTCATTAACGCCCTGATTTACTTTTTCATTGAAAGAAATAAAAATTCATTATTATCTATGATCCAACTATAACGTTGCAAGTTATTTCTGGTACATGGAGAAGATAATTCTGTGAATAAACAGGGGGAGGAGGGAATATTTTGTTTGAAATTAGGGACACCCACGAATAAATTTACGCTGGCTTTCTCTGAGCGATCCTGTTACCAAGCATTGTGTGATTGCAATTAACGGTTAATCCGACATCAGCATTAACATCAGTTGGTGCTCTCAGGGGCGCCGAGGGGTTACAATATTGAAATGTAGTGGATTATTCCTTTGCAACGATCGAGTCGTGAAATAGGCAAGCGGATAATCCATACCAAATTAGAAATTCCTGGAAATTTGTGCACTCGAAAGCGATATCTACAACATTAATATAAAGGGTTATTATCACTTCATTAACACTACTAATACTAATCTGATTACATTATTATATCGAAATGTAAAAGAAGCTGGGAGTATCGCAACCAATAGCATCAGTGGATTGTCGTGACGTCAGAGAGTGAACTCCGGCAAAAACGAAATGTCTTCATTTCAGAATACAAACCTAATAAACGGATTAAGAGATTAAGCAGGTATTGTCATTACCGAAAACTACTTGTCGATGTCACTGTAATTTATACTCAGAGACAAGAAATATTCACGAAATATTAGTATCTACTCCACTTCACAGAGTGTACAACCCTACAGTATATTTTTTTCACATGATGTATTGAAAGGTTGTCTGCACTTACAATTTAATATTCTTATTGTTATTATCATTATTATTATTATTTACGGACGTTAGAAATATGCCAATGGAGGGACCTAGCAACCCTGTAGTATCATTGCAAGTATTATGTATTTACTAGAATTGGACAAACTGTGACAATGTAATTAATGGTTTCTATTTGTTCCAGGCATATGTGGAATTTATTATATTGGGGAGTTTTGAGAACCGCTTTATCATAATGTAATGTTCTCAACGCCTGAATCTTGCGCAGCTATTGCAACTGCTTGCGATTCTGACTTCATCCTTTCCCTTTTAAAGGCTAATGAATGAGTGAACCGTATTTATCTGCAAATTGATCATATGTTTTACATATAATAATTATTATAATTACTATTATTATTATTACAATTATTATTATTATTACAATTATTATTATTATTACTATTATTATTATTACTATTATTATTATTACTATTATTATTATTACTATTATTATTACTATTATTATTATTACTATTATTATTAACGCTCCGCCATTGATGGAGATGCCTTAACGTTGGCCCGTGAGTCGGGAGCATCGGAGCGCGTCAGAGGAGCGGCGATGCAGGTGGGCGGGGAGGGGGTGGAGCTGAGTGCCCGCGAGCCGCTTTCGACCGCCTTCGATAAATTGCCAGGTAATAGAAACTAGCGCCACCGCCCCCGCCCCCGCTGCGCCGAGCGATTCCACGCGGCCGCCGACGGCGCCTGCCGCAGCACCGGGCGCCTCGCCGCTCCCTCGCTCTCTCATTCGCTGGCTGGCGGAGGAGGAGGAGGAGGAGAACAGCGCCGATGGGTAGATTAGCCATTCCGGGCGCGTCAGCTGCTTTTCTTTGGTTCGCGGCGCTGATCGTCCTCGTCACAGTGAGATCCGGCGCCGACCTACCGTCGGCTAACGGATTTTCCCTCCACCAGGTGTCTCCTATTAGCAGACGCCTCCCTCGCCAGGACAAGCTCTACGTTCCCGACCCGAACGGTCTCTCGGCACGTGTGGCAATGACGTGCATGTGGGTGTGTGTAAGCAAGGGGTGGTGATGATGAGGCAACGAAAGGGAAGAAAAATTCGCGCGCGGTCCGTGGCTCTGTTTTGAGGCTTTTGCTCCGGCATTCGCCTGGCATTGATCCCACAAGTCACAGCAAAATACTGATCAGAGCAACCGGTCGCTAAAATTCTCCTTCAGACAGCGACGGAATTCGATCTAGCTGTGTACCTGAGTGGAAAATCGTGCCAGCTGCTAGGTGCTGCCAGCTGCCAGGTGCCTGGTCTGAGGCACTGCAGTGACATCAGTTTGTGCCCTGAACTACCTGCCCCGGTAGAAGCCGCTCGGGTTTGTTATCACGGGGGAGAAAACGAGCTGGTGAGCGGAAAATGGAATCCGATGACCGATATTTCACTTCCGTTGCACTGGTCCAGCACAAGATCACTAGATTTATTGACGTTTTCGGACCCCTTAACTCCCGTAATAATTGGTTCCGTGAATGTTGTGAACGTTTTGCTCCGGGAAATGGTGGTTACACACTGACACGCGAGATCCGACGACGACCTACACGACAACTTCCTAGGGATTTACCTCCTAGGAATCTCACCCATCGTATCACCGCTCCGTCCGGGACAAGCTCTAAGCCGCAAGACAGATCACCCGACAAGAAATATCGTCCACGTGCCAAGCACTAATCGAATGCTGCTCATCAGAGCAGACGGGCGCTAGGTTTCTTCGGTAGACTGCGGCTGAAGTCGAGCTGTGGCGAAAATCCGCAAACGTCGGAACCCTAGTCCACCGGGCCCGAGTTGGTCGTTGCGGGCACAACGGTGCTGCTGAACCTGAGCCAAATCAGAGTCGTCGCGTTCGGTTGCTCGAGCGGCAACTGCCCACTGCGGTACTAGTGTTCTCTCAGACTTTATAACGACTCCTTATTCATATCTTTCAAAATCTTACATCATTATACTTTATATTTCTACATCCAATTTCACTAATATTTTGTGGGGTAGAGTATTTGAAACGAATAGACGTAAAAGAGACAGAACGAACGTTTGTAAAGCGTGAGAAACTGCAAATTCGTCGTACGTATGAACGTTGTTTCGTATTCTTACATGTCAGGATAATACCACTCCTAAACTCGGAACATGAAAATTTAGTTACAGAAACTTTGGTAGAAACCTACAATAAAGAGAAATATTATAATTATGAAATTCTGATTTGTTGGAAATATATAAATGAATAATAAATCCGATGAAACCTTTATGAAATGCATACTAATTTTTATATGGATGTAAACATAGACAATGCAATTACAGATTTAATGCGCACAGGTCTGTGCAATTCCGAAGTGCAATCTAGATTCCACTCTAATACGGATGGCTGGCAGCAATTTACTCGGCGTAACCAACACCTGTCGTGGACAACATAGTAAACTCAAATTAACATACGAAACTGCGAAGTGAGACTAGTTAACGTCATCACATATTCATTACACGCAGACTGAGTGTATACTAACAATTTGAAGTTCCTCCACACTGCGTACGGAAGCAACTCTGTAATGTAATATATAATTTCAAAACTGCACCCTAAATATGCAAGGAATTTAAGTTATAAATAGTTAGTTAATTAATATTTCTACAAAATAATGATCAGAACCACTTTCAATCATAGAATATTACTTTAAAGCCAGAAAAAAATTAAAATTTTTTTCTTGCAAATGAAATGTAATATTTTATTTACGAATGACTCTCTCATTCAACAAAACATATGTGTTATTGCAAAAGGGATGGAAAGTTCCCTTCCTAATAACTATCCCCTCCTGATTCAAAATAATTTATTTCATTTCCACGTTTCCCTCAAGAAGGTCGTATTCCGAGAGCCAATAAGGCCCTTTTAAAAATGGCGTTGCGACTACGACCCGGTTGGAACCACTTTTCACGCGCGTATCCCTGCGGACGGTGGCAACAAAAAAGAATAGCCACCGCGAAGTTGGTTGCAAAAACGAACCGCCCGCGTGACGCCCACCGCAGAGGGCGCTCGCGCTCCAGATGCTCCCGGCGATAAATCAATCGCAAATCCTATTACAAAAATGCTCCCGGATATAATTTTGCCTCTTCCCTCGCCTCTGTGATTTATTCCTCGGCGGACGGCATTACAATGACGTCCTTCGCGCCAGACAAATGAGTAATGTCCACCGTTCCTCTTACACCTCCAACTTTAAATGTCCTCAATGGCGTACCTATTGTACTGTGATTAAACAATGATTAACCTATCTTACAACACACGTCAGTCCATGCTCGTAGGAGTCCAAAAGCGATGCTTGTGTTTTACTAGTGAAACGAAGACACAATATGTTCAAAATTCGTTTTGAACTGACTACACCAGAAACAATATAGACACTTGAATAATACAATCCGTAGGTATTTTGTTATAAGGGTAATAAAAAATGTATTGTCTTTTTCTTTTATCTTCGAACCGCAACCATTTGTTTCTGAAACAATCTACTTCCACACACCCCAACTTTTCCTCTGACATTTATTTTATCTTGAATCATGCATTACCTTTTAATTTATTAATGTCAATAATCTGTCACCTGCAGCAAAATGTGTTGCGAGGCAAAATCTTATTCCGTACTATTAGGAGTAGAATGTTTAATGGCGATTTTTTCATGAGTTTTTCTTTATGATAAACAAGACACAAATTTGAAGTAATAAAATAACAATAATAACAACAATAATAAGGATAAGAACTATAAAAATAATATTAATAATAATAATAATAATAATAATAATGATAAATCAATTAATATAAATAATATAATAAATAATATATAATAATAATAGTATAAGAAATATATATATAATAATAATAGATAATAATAATAATCATAATAATAATAATAGATAATAATAATAATATAATAATAATAATAATAATGAATAATAAATAGTAATAATAATTCTATTAACACTCACTATGAACCAAGCAAAATAACACGGTTTCTTGGATATTTACACACAGTCATGGTAATTATTGCGTTAGGAAATATTTTATGATTATCTTCTATTACCTACGTAACCATTATTTGCTTTGTCATTATTATTAATAAATATTTCCACTTAAGTTTAGGGATGACAAATATCATTGTTGCTGTCAGTCATTTCTGCTAACATCAATAATAATAGTAATCTGAAAAGTACCCTGTGATTTGGCAACCCGCAGTAAGATGTGTATACCAGGTTGCTAACAGTTTTTCATCTCGTGACTACATCTCCATTTTTCCCCAATTTCTGACAACGTGAAAAGAAATAGTAATATATACTTATTTCAATAAACCTTATAGAAACAGAAGCATGTATTGAAAATATGCACTTTAACAAAAAAGTATACATCATCAACCGTATTGCATGTTTTGTGATAAATTAAAACAATAATTTATAGCGAAATATAATTATTATTTAATTTATAATAATTATTAATTTATTTAATATATTATTAAATTTTAATATAATAATTTAATAATTTAAATTTTAAAATTTATATAATTAAATATTAATGATTTATAATTTTTTTAATATATTAATAATTATAATATTATATATAAATTAATTATATTAAAATAATTATTTAGATATAAATTATATAATAATAAATTTAAATTTAATTATTTTAATTATTTAATATTTTTGTAAAATATTTATTTATTTTTATTTATATAATAATTTAAAATATATAATATTATTTTATATATATTTTTATTTATATAATAATATTGATTTTTATTATAATTTTTTAATTTTTATATTAAAAATATAAATAATTTTATAATTTATTTATTTTTTTTTTTAATAATAATAAATTATTTTTTTATAATTTATATTATATATATAATTATTTAATTATTAAATTTTCTAATTATTTTATTTAAATAATTAAATATTAAATTTTTTATATAAATTATAATAATTTTATAATTTATATTATATAATAATTTATTTAATAAAATTTATTTTTAATAATTTTATTTTAAATTATTATTAATTAAAAATTTAAATTTCAATTAATATTTAAATTTAATAATATAAATTATTATTCATAATTTTTTTTATTTAAATTATGATTTAAAATATAATTTTAATTTATAATAATATTATTAATTTTATAATAATTTAATATTATTATTATTTTAATTAATTAATTATATATAATATCTATTTATATTTAATCGATATAATTTAATTTTTTTAATAAAATTAATTATATAATTTATAATTATTATAATTTATTAAATATTTTTTTATTTTTTAAATTTTAATTAATTTAAATTATTTATTTTAATTATAATTTATAATTATTATATAATATAATAATTAATTTAATTATGTTATATTATTATTTATAATATAATTTATTTTACATTATAAAATATTTAATTTGTGATGTTTATTTAATATATTAAAATTTATATTTAAAATATAAAAATTTTATTATTTTTAATAATAAATTTAAATTATTTAAATTTATTTTAAAATATTTTTAAATCTTTAATAATTTATTATTTTTTTATAATGATAATAATTAAAATTATAATTTAATTTTTATTTAAAATATATTATTTTTTATATTTAAATATATATATTATTTAAATAAATAATTATTCTTTATCAATATGCTAATTTATTATTTAAATTATAATTTAAATAATATAAATAAATTTCTTATATATATTAAATAATTAAATTAATTATAATGTTTTATTATGTAAATTTATTAAATTAATAAATATTTTATATTTTTTCAGGCCGTCTATTTAATTTAATAAATTTTTATATTTATTTTTTTTATTTTTATAATATTTATTTTTATTTTATATATAAATTTATAATTTTTAATAAATTAATTATTATAACATAATTAATTATAAAATTATAAATTACAATTAATATAAATATATTTATTAAATTTAATGTTAGATATATAAATATTTTTTTAATTATTAAAATATTTTTTAATTATTTTTTAATATAAATTATTTTATTATATTAATTATTTTTTAAAATAATAATATAATTTATAAAAATATTTTATTTTATAATTTTTTTAAAATTAATAATAATTTTAGAATTAATAATTATGAATTATTTATTTATTATTATAATATATATTTTAAATTTTTTTTTATTAAATAATTTTTTGTTTATATTAATAATAAATATTTATATTTCTGTTTTATAATTTATTATTTTATTTATAATATAATCTTAATTTTAATTTTATTTCTATTTAATATAATTTTTTATTATTAATAAATATTCTTTATATAGTATAAAATTATGTAATTAAATAATATTAATAATTTTTTAATAAATATAATATAAAATTTATTATTAATTATAATTTTTAGTATTTATAATATTTTTAATTAATTTTTAATATATTTTCAATTATAATTATAAAATTTAATAATTAAATTATATTTTTTATTAATTATTTTATATATTTAAATAATAATTTTTAATTTAATTAAAATTATTTAATTATTATATTATTAATTATTTTTTAATTTTATATAATTAAAATTATACAATAAATTAAATTATACTTTTTATTTTTAATTTATATTATTTTTTTTTATTTTATTTTTTTTAATATTTAATTTAATAATATAATTTTCTTTTTTAATTTTAATATTTTTAATTATATTTCAATTATTTATATTATTTTATATATATAATTAATATTTAATATTTTATAATTTATCTATTTAA
>BOPP01000265.1:1386279-1429612 GCA_017312745.1 Gryllus bimaculatus
TAATAATAATAATAATAATAATAATAATAATTCTATTATCACCTCAATATGAACCAGCAAATACCGCGTTTCCTTGGGATATTTCACACAGTCATGTAATTATTGCGTTAGGAAATATTTATGATTATCTTTATTACCACCACCATTATTTGCTTTGTCATTATTATAAATAAATATTTCCACCTTAGTTTAGGGATGACAAATATCATTGTTGCTGTACGTCATTTCTGCTAACATCACTATCAATAGTATCTGAAAAGTAACCTGTGATTTGGCAACCCGCAGTACAGATGTGTATACCAGGTTGCTAACAGTTTTCATCTCGTGACTACATCCCATTTTCCCAATTTCACTGACAACGTGAAAGAAATAGTAATATATACTTATTTCAATAAAACTCTATAGAAACCAGAAGCATGTATTGAAAATATGCACTTTTAACAAAAGTATACATCCATCAACCGTATTGCATGTTTTGTGATAAATTAAAACAAATAATTTAATAGCGAAATATAATCTGATTACATCTGTGAGCACTACTGTATTAGACCATTTAAAAAAATACCATCCATGTATACACAACTAAGAGTGCATCAGAATAATTCAAAGCTGTCAGATTGATAACAGAACAATTTATAATGTACGTATTTTTCGACAGTATTTGTAATGCGTTAAATAGACATCAGAAAATCATCCAAAAAATCCCCAATGTCCATTAAACAATTAATTATGCCTTTTAACTAAACGCTTATGCGGCTTTTTTGGTTGAGGTTTAATATAAACAAACTCTCATTATCCGCACATCAAAGCATACCGTACATTTCATTAATAATTGTCAGAAAATTTATATCAACCAAACTTGTTAAAGCATTATCAATCTTAGGTCAACATTTCATTGACGATTGATGATGTTTAATCCTACAAACGAAGTAAATGATCTCTGTGAATTGTTTTGCCTGCAGAAACGTCCACAGGAACGATCTTTGTAAGTGTAATTCACAAACAATAACTTTTACAGGTTTAAGTAATTTACATATTCTATGCAAAAAGCATTATAAATCGGTTACGGTTTATTTGGAGTGTAGAATAATATAATTAGTAAATCCTATAAATTAATACCATTTTCTTCTAAATGTATCAATGTCTAACATTTCTTATATTTATGTGAGAATAAAACATTTCAATTATCCTTTTCAATATTGTTTCCATAAAAAGGGTGAAAAATACGATTTTTGATGGGTTGGGGTCCACATTTTTTGACAGACGAATTCTAATCAATTTAATTCACATCAATTTATTCTATAGTCATGCAATAGTTTCGAGGATTGTTGTCCCCATCATCAGGCTGTAAAATTGAATTTTGAAATTATATAGTACAAAATTTAAAATTATTTACAACACGACATTAAAATTGAAAAATTATGATAGAAAAGAAGTTACCAGACACATCAGAGCTCACAAAACAGATGGTGTTTCATTGACATTCTAGACGGTCACTAGACAGACAAAATCAATTTCATACGTTGGTGACAGCTGTTGAGATAATGAGTTTTGAGAGTCAGAAGAAGTTAAGACAAGGAAAGGAGGAGGGGGAAAGTTTTGAAAGCACCATTAAGAAAAGAGACCTATTTTTTAATGCTCTACATCTAAAAAGTAAAGCATCATACATTTTTGTAAAATTATTATTTTCAACAGCAGTATTAACAGAATTATTTATTGTAATCTGTAAATTTTCGGAAAATAACTGTGCATATATTCGGATCTCAATATGAAAAATTCTCGTATTTTGAAAATTGAAAGAATGGTTTAACTTTATCCGATGATTTGTCTCTCTTGAGTTTCTGTCCTGTTCTTTCATTCTAGTTAGAACTTTACGTCTATTTTGGCCTAAGTATATATTGGATCGCAATCATTGCATTCCACACCTACACATCATTTGCTTCATTCAAAGGAAAAGTGTAGTCTTTGAAATTTCCGACCACACACTGCTTTTAATGGCCTTAGTTCAATAATCTGCACTGGTACTTCTCTTCATAAATGTTCGAATTTATAATTAATTGTGGGAACGAAAGGTAATGGCAAACACTTATTCTGAAGAGTAATTTTCATCCTTTCACATTGGTTTGAAATGTGATTCAAAAAGCTTCATTCTCTTAAAGATAAATGTATCAATAACAGCATTGTGATCATTGTTTTTTCTTAAAATAGCTTGAATTGTTTGTATGTTAAAGGGGTGTAATTCCTTATCAGATAACTTGACTGCGCAATTCACTAGATTATAAATAATTCTAATTTTGGTCTTCATACTATGTGAGGAGGAGGGGTAATTAAGCACTTTACCAGCAAATGTCGGTTTTCTGAACCAATTTGTTTTCACGTGATGGTCATTCCTAATGATGGTAACATTAAAAAATTGATTTTATTATATACTTCTCCTTCAATAGTAAAATTCAGTTTAGAATCGAAGTTACTGTAAAAAGATATCATGGACTATATCTTGATGAATAATAATAAATGTATCGTCGACATAGCGACAGTAAAAAAGACTGCCAAAAAAATGGACCGTAACCCTTCACAAAATCAGAATTAAGACTAAAGGTGCAGTTATCAAAAGCATTAACTTTATTTTTTTACATTTTCTCATTAAGAAAGGGAAGCGCTTTATAAGAGTGAATAGAAAGAACTGCAACGTAGAACTAGTAGAACTAAGAATTACAAACAGAAGAGTGGGGATACTTCCATTGGGGCCTTTAGCAAACAATAATTTTTGTATGCGGTGAAAATGAGAAAACAGGGGTATGTTACAAATACAGAGAAAAAAGTGAGAACGTAAGTTTATAAAACCATCCACTTCTCTTTAGAACGGTTTAATTTATCATTTGTGAATTTAGATTTGATTCTTTAGATTTAGTTATAGGATTTCCTAGGTTTAATATGGAATTTGCAAGGAATGATGGTAAGGAAAGGAAAAATCGATTTGATTGGAGCCTGATGTAATGATCAATCACGTGAAGAAAAAAGTGGCTGTGAAATTGTTTGTTTGATACGAAGCAAGGGGCAGTGCGAAGGATTTCATTTTAGAGTGTTTGGAGCGGTTCACGTGCCGAATTTTATGGATATATTTTCAATTCATAAAACTCGTGTGAGTTATTTACAACGCATGTTAGTAGATTTTGGATTTCATTATTAGTATATTGAGTATGAACGTACAGGAGCACACTAAGTAACGACCTGCTCAGCTGCATATTTTCATGAATTTAAAAACAAATTCCAAATTTACTGAAAGTGCAGACCCCCAGTCTAAACAATTTCATCAACGATATTATTTTGAATAGACTAACTATTTCGTAGAAAGTATATTAAGATAGCTTCTTCGCTATTTCACCAAAGTAAATAATTCTCCTCCAAAATATTAATGTTTTATCGCATTGGAAAGGATAATGATCAAGTGTATCAACTTATAATACTTGAATTCGTGTATTTTACGGGTGTTATGATGCAAGGTTTTTGAAACAATGTCATACGATGTACATATCGATGAATATTTATACATTTATTTTCATTCATACATGAAATAAATCTATGAATTGATTCATATTTATAAATATTTTAAATCTTAAATTGCCTAAGTATGATTCCATTCAATACTTTCGTATCATTAAGAGTAGTTTTTTTTCTAGATATTTTATGTTTATGTACGTGACATGACAATAAGCCACACAGGGGTCAAGTCAATGTTCAGTGTTCAATTGTACTTTTATTAATGTAATTTGTAACAGCTGTAAGCTGAAGTGTTTGCTGTAAATAGACAGAAGATTTCATAGTTTAGTTTCAGTCACTTGCACAATGCGGACATCAGGTTTTAACTGTCATTTTTCAAAAGCATACAGTTTTTGAAGGAAACGTGTTATTATGTAATTCTATTTATGTTTTGAAAAGGATTTTTCCTTCATATTCCAGATTTACACCGGTGTTTATCAAGAATATGTCACGTTTACATGTAAAAATATGCGCTGAACTGAAAATATTTGTAAATTGTTCATAAAGCACCATCCTTTTATAAATTTTACCTCTAAAAATGTTCAGTCTATCAATAGAAAAGAAAAACATTCTTAAAAGAGATGAGTTATTGGGATCGTCCTACGATAAATATGGTCCATTTCCTTAGGGTTTTTAGCCTGCCAAGAAACCGTAACCTCCCCATAGGTCGCACATTCGACCATACACAAGACATCAACACACGTGCGGGCTTCCCTTATCTGCGGTCAGCATACCACGAGGCCCTCTGCGATAGCACATACGTACATGACAAAACAGGGTCAAACAACCATGCCCAAGGCAGTTCTCGAACCCGCGACCCTTCTGACCAAAGCACTGAGCCGGTACACGCTCTCAGCCACCTCGGCAATCCACGCCGGCGACATATGGTTACATTTTCGAAAGTTTCATCCTTTTGGGGATGGTGATACCACGTACTCAAATTTTTTTCGTACATGACGTAATCATTTGACATGACTTAATTTAACAAATTAAAATTCTATTTATTTCTCTACCGAAATTGTTTTACGGTTTTTTATCAATTCGCAAATTTAGAGATAAATTAAAAAGTATTCAAAATACACAAATTGTTCTTAACTTTATTTAATCATACTTTCTCCTTTTCAAATATATTACAAAAAAAGGGCTCCTGAAAAAGGCCAATCTAAAAGTGCTCCTTTCAGCCTCATAAATACAGAATATGAATAGCAGACTCGCTATAGCGACCGTTGCTTTGCCCCGAGCGAACTCGCCGCCGCCGCCGCCGCCGCGTCCTTTGAAGAAAGCCGCGCCAAGTCAAACACGGGGCTTAAGTACACAGCTCCAGCGCCGGCCCGCCGGGAGATGGCCTTGGAGCGAAATCTCCGCGCTTCTTTCGGGGGCCGTGGCGCCGCTTCTGTGAGCCTGATAACGAAGCTGAGGTCGCCGCAGAAGCAGCGGAGTATCTACGATGATTATCTCCAATGACTTGTTCTCGGAAGAAATCGTTCTAAGAAGTGTTAGTAAGCCTCTTTAGAAAGGCAATTTTCGCCTGAATTTGTACAATGGGAAGGAGTATTGTCGAGTGTTTTGGATGAACAGAACTCGCAACTTCAATTGCTTCTAGAAATTGATCGGTTGAAACAAATATTAAGTAGTCCCTGGTGTACTGCTATTATCTTTAGATGATCGTCGTTCTTTATATCACTTGCGGTGCAAGTATCATGAAAGTAGTTTGTGAATATACGAGTAAAGAGTTATTTTACTGTGAAACGTTGGTTGAAACTTCCCAATTTTATAGAATTATTTTATTATATTTTTATGCAATTAATGAGTAAAATTATTAATCGCCTGCTGCAACCTAACTGTAAGAATTTAAAGTACAAAAGGCGAAATAAGATGAGAAATGGCCATTTTTTTCATATGTTATTTTATTTTAAATATAAAAAATAACGGAAAATATTTTGAACGAACATGTTATAAAGGTATTATTGCCGACTTCATGTGCCTTATAACATTTCGTACGTGTTTCATGGTAGAATGGCTTTGTACAACACCGACATTCTAATGTAATTCTGCTGTATATGGCTACATCTAATACGAAGTATTTACAGCAGGGGAACTTCATACAATGTGTTCTTATATTACATGAACCTGTTGAAGTCATATATTAAGAATTGACAATGCTTATTGAATATTACTGCACCAGACAGGGTCCAGCCAAGTACGAAGAGTCCAGGCAAGTAAATGTCCAGTTCGTCACAGACGTCTCCTAGTGAGACACCCAACAAAAAAGAGTCACGTCGCGTGCCTATCGCAATTGCAAGAAAGCGGCCGGGAATTAAGAGAAAGTTCGCCCGAGCGCCACATGTGGCGTTGGCGCGGGAAGGAAGCAGCACCCCCGCCAACAGGAACTTCCGGTCGACTTCCCTGGCGAAGCGCTTGCAGAGGTAGCAGACGCCTACGAGGGCCGGGCAGGGCGGGCGGAGCAGCTCGCCTCTTATTAGACGAGGAGGAGCGAGGAGGCTCCGCGACGTAAAACATCGAGAGCTTGCATTCCCCCTCTGCTTCAGGCGCCCCAAATACTTTGGAAATAAAGCTAACTGGTTTGCAGTGGATGGTTCTGCAAGGAACTTCCACATTTTGATCCTGGCATCTTCATGGGGATGACAGCAGCTATGGAATTCTTCCTGTGAATGGGTTGTTTCTTATGTGCTCCTGTTATAGTTGTTACCATTGATCCTAGTAGTTCTTTGAACTGTAAATCATAATAACAATAATAATTCTATTATTTGCGCTCCTCTTGAGCCGCAGAAGGTCCTCTTGGCGGATTTCCGCATTCAGGAAGAACTGAACTAGGCAAAGCCCTGCTAGGCAATAGAGAGCCTAGCAGACAAACACACTCTGGATTGCTAATTACACATTTCCACGTTTCCCGCTTTAAAATAGAAAAAAATTAGGTATCACTCAAAAATTCTGGAATGTTTATAGCCTATTAGTTTCTTTTTGATTTTAATGTTCTGGAGTTATTAATTTTTGCAAGGAAGATATCTTTGTTCTTTATGTTATGCATAAGATGTAAGCCGATACAATTGTAGACACCACCTTTGGATGATAAGAATATTACCGGGAGAACTTTTCTAATCGTTGACCTTTTTATTTTAAATAACGAAATAATTCGGCAAACATTTATTCGTCTGAAGGTACGAGTATATTTGAATTTGACAAGAAGACAAAATTTAAAAGAAATGGCTTTGCATTCGTCTCGTTTTTGAATTGGTCATAAGGCACACCACAAAAACACCATTCTCACGATTGAAAAATACAAAAAAACGGTCAGACTCTGCCAAAAAATATTTCAAACACCCAAAATAAGAAAAAAAGTGTATCGGAATCGTTACTTCGTTAAATGACCAATATAAAAGCCTCATGTTTCGTCCCGAACCCTGCAAAATTCCTATAAAAAACGAGCACTAACCCATGTAAATTACACAGGGCAACTACATCGCACGCAGCGCTGGAAATTTGCCTCGACGGCCCGCATTGTTAATTCCCTCCGCGAGTGCCCAATATGCGCTCGCTATTAAAGGGCAGAAATAAAAGCGCGCGTGTAGCGGCCTTGACCCGAGAGGGGCGGTCGCCCGCGTCGCGCTTTTCAGGCTGGAAGTGGGGCGGAGAGGGGAGGGAGGGGAAGGTGTGGCTGCGACTAACGAGGTTTCCCCGCCGGCCACGCCAGCGCGTGGGAGGAGGCAGCGGCAGAGGCGGCGACGGTGGGGTGGTGGGGGAAAGGGTCCGAGGCCGGCGCGAGCGGTGTCACTAGGCCTGTTGGAGGCGGCAGTGGCAGCAGTGGCGGAGGCGACGGTGCCGGAGGCGGCGGTGGCGGTGGCTGCAACGGAAGAGGCTGTAGTGGAAGCGGACGTGGCGGAAGAGCCGAGGTCAGGCAGGGGGCGCCGCGCGGGGGCGGAGGCCAGAGTGGCGCGGCGCGTGACATTAGATTAGCTGGGTGACAGCGCCGCCACCTCCGCCCTCGGCCGGGCTCTGCTGGCGCCGTCCTAGGCCCCGTGGGCTCACTGGCGCGGCCGTCGCCGTCGCCGTCGCCCACCTGGCGCGGGATTTGCGCACACGCCGCGCCCCACGCGCGGGGGCGCCCTCTCGCGACGTCAATCCTTCTAAATACCCACACTGTACTGTTTGCCTTCCTCTACCACGTCCTTTTTATTTTGTTCCTATCATTTGATGTTCTCTGTATTAGGGAAAATTGCTCATTTGTAGACTATTTTTTTAAATTTCTATTCTCATTTTTTAATCGTGGCTTCTGTCGCCCGCATCCGCTTTCTTCCCATTGCACTACCTATTTCCTTATCGTTTCCTTCGTCGCCACCACCGCTATACTTACTATACTTGTTATTCGCATTGTTCAAGTAATATTCGCAGAAAACGTTGTCTTTGGCACTTGCATCGCCATTACCTTTCGTTTTTCATTAACTTTGAAGACATTCCCATTCTATGTCATCTCAGTTCCCATTCTAATATACTACATCATATTCATTTCCATTCAATACTTCAATGTCCCATAGACATTATTTCTCACTCATGTCGATCTTCTCCATTCCACTGCCATTCACGTCCTTTGTACTCGCGCCACCATCGATGCAATGGAGGCCCGGGTGCTTCTACGAATCTCTCTCGACTGCCCCTGCTCTTCTTTGAACTCTCCGCCCAATCACTTCCCGCCACATCACTCAGAGTATGGTAATGAGATTACGTCACTCGACACTGTACTTACTATTCCGCTTCCATACCTAAATTTGAGACTCCTGGCAGAATTCACTTGATCACAATTTTACGACTAATTACCGCGATAGTTCTCGATATCAAGGCATTCATTAGTCAACCCGACATGACTTTGGATCTATTTCATTAATGTTACAAAGACTGTCATGTTAGATTTTCGTTACTCACAGGAAACATTGCAACATTTCACTACCTGAGCTTTCGTCATTTGCTCTCGTTACCTCAACAACTCAAAACTGTTTCTGTTTATTATATATATATATATTGAAACGAAGAAAGTTTCTGTAATTAGAGCAATTAAAATGATCACTAATTATAAATTAAAATAAAGTACTGAAGTTGATCAGCGCAGTAACGCCGCCGCCGCCACCAACGGTCAAATCGGGGGGAAACCGGCGAGGCGAGTGACAGTTAGTGGTGCGCGGAGAGGCCTCGAGTGAAGCACGAACGGGGCAGTGCTGCGTTCAAGAGATTTATTGTCGTGTTAAGTGCAGTTCGGACTGAGTGTGGCCGCTGAGTGTGGAACCAGGTTTGATTAGGATTAACAATCAGATGATTAGTGGAAGTAGAATTGCGCACCAGAACTGATAAAAAACCAATAAGACAGGAAATCGTGTGGCCGTTGGGCTCGTGTCATAATCCCGCCCTGGTATAATATAACAGTGGGCAGTACTGTACGGACATCCGCGCAAAGTTGAGAAAGGTCGCTGAAAAGACTAGAACAGCCGACGAACGTCAATCACGCGTCGTGCGTTCCAATACCCGTGAGACATTGTTCACACCGGCTGGGGTGGACCCCGGTGAATTCATCGGCCGTTACGTTGGGCCAGAGGAGTTGGTCGCCGAGGGAGGGCGAATTCCCGGCGGACTTCGGGGCGAACCGAAGATTGCCGAAGACACCGCCGCCGTTGCCTCGACGGCCCCGGTCGCCTCCAGAGGAAGCAGGTGGTTTTTAAAACACCAAGGTAGCGTTGACCGTGCGCTTATTTCCAAGGCCTGCGCATTGCGATTTGTAAATACTGTTTGTAAAGTGTGTTCTCTGATCATTAAAATATTTAGATGTGCAAAAGAATTTATAACAATTATCTTCCTATGCTGCGCCAAATTCCTGGAGACCCATTCACGAAAATGTACCTGTCCCTTGCATAATTTATTTGTCGTGAAAGTACCGCTTCCCAGGTACGTCACAATACACACACACACACACAATTATTTCCCCAATAACATTTAAAATAAATGCAATTCCTATTTTCCTATCTATCCATCTTTCAATATAACTTCCCTTCCCCTCCACATCATACAATTTTCCAAAAACGCCTGTAACTCAAAAGAATTATTCCAAAAAGTTTAAATAGAATTTGTCGCTGTGGCAGTTAATTTTTCCTTTTATTATCCAATAAAGTATTACTTTATATTTGACACTTCATAATCATTCAAGAAATCACGGAAACGTTTTTGCAAAATAATATAGGTTTATCTTCTAAATAATATATTATGTGAAAGAAGTCCTATCACTTCTAATAGTACAAAATATTTAAAAAACACCAAATGTGCAATTATAAAAAGCATTCGTTTTAAAGGAGTTTTGAAAGAAGTATCTGAAGGAAATAACTGTGGTGTAACAGAAAATTATATGCAGTATTTTCGTACTAAACAACTAGATTATTTGTTACACAAACGAGCATGAGCGCTTTTTCTATTTCTACATTTAAATAGTAAATGACAGAAACAAATAAACATAAAAATGCAATATTTCGAAATTTATTCTCACTCACGTTTCTCCTCAGACGAAAGACTCCTTTTGCAGTCAACTGCAAAAGTCAACTCACCTGGAACAAAAGATAACACTCAATGTAATTTTATTTGTATTCGGAAGAACACCAGATGAATAATGTACTTTAAAAATATGATTCGTTCATATTTATTCAGAGCACGTAATGCATCTCCAATTCAAAGCGTTTATTTCTGTAATATGTAAATATAATCAAAAATTTATATTTTACGTATCTTACAACAGAGTGATAGAGAAAACAAAATAGAAAAGTAATTATATTTATGATCTTCACAGCGGAACATTTAGAAAGAAACCAAATAAAGTTACCCTCTCGAACTTTTATAACATAGAATCAGTTCATCTTCTTCTATAAGCGTTGGGTACTATCAGAAGTAGAGGAAACAAACGTCGAAAACCGTGAGATGAATATTCAACACTACGTGACACGATACCTTAGTTTAAACAATAGAAATGAAACAATAAAATAATAAAGATGCTTAACATGTATGCTTTCGATGAACTAGTAGAACTACAATATCACATACTTTCTCGTATTATTTCTAACTTTTCAATGAGCATAAAAAAGAGAGTTCAAACGAAAATGAGAAATGCACCATTTGTTAACGTCCTTTGCTCTTTCTACAGAAAAACATAATTTAAAAAAAGGATACTTTAAAAAAAATGAAAATGTTAAGGATAATAATAAAAATAAAAAGGATAGAGTGCGTTCAGATTCATACGAGAATCGATTTTGAAGAAGATTTTCAACCATTATATGATGACACAAAAAGTGAGAAACAGACAGACCGATGGATAGGTAGACGTTTTTCCCTCAATAAATTCTTAATATAAAGAACCCGCAAATGGAAAGAAAGTAAAAACGTTCATGAGAAAACTATCTCGGCTTATTCTTGATACCTTCGCAAGTACTAATAATGATCACAGATGGACGGAGCTGCAGGGGGCAGGCAGACTAATTTTTGACATTCTTTTTCTTTAACACGAGTTCCAACCCCGCCCTCAACGCGTGGCTGTCAAAACCATGATACCAAATTTCTGCACTTATCTACAACTGTGCCTGTCCCTCTGGTGTGCATGGAGAGTAACTAACGGATCGCGGAGGGGGAGTCCTCGAGGGCGCGGCGCACAGGAAGCCGCCTCAGCGCCGCGCAGCGAGATGCCGACGGGGAGCGCAACAGGGGGGCCCGCCCTGGCGACCCGGAGAGCGGCGGGAGGGGAGGGGAGGGGAAAGGGGCGGGGCAGCGAGATACGGGCGGCGCGCACGCCAGCGAAAGCCGAGTGCGGCGCGGACTTCCGGGGGGCGGGGCGCCGCGAGGGCGTTGGCGGAAGTGACGACAGCCCGGGCGGCGCGGCACGGAGCGGCTGAGGCGTGAGCCGTCCGCTGGGCGAAACGGCGGGCTGCGAAGGCACGCTCCTTACGAATGGCAAAAGCTAGAGACAAAAAAAGATACGAGCGAGAAAGAAGGCAGTAAAAGAGTTTGGAGTAGAAAACAATCAAATGAAAAAGAATATGACATATAACAAATGGCCATTGAAAGAAAAAGAAACGAAAAATACAAAGAAAAAACGGGAAAGATAAAAGGTTTGTTAGCACGCTTTTCAGAAATGTGCGAGCGAGAGAAAAAAAGAGAGCGAGAGAAAAAAAGAGAGCGAGAGAGAGAAAAGAGAGCGAGAGAGAGAAAAGAGAGCTAGAGGGAAAAAGAGAGCGAGAGAGAAAAGAGAACGAGAGAGAAAAGAGAACGAGAAAAAAGAGTGCGAGAGAGAAAAAGAGAGCGAGAGAGAAAAAGAGAGCGAGAGAGAAAAAGAGAGCGAGAGAGAATAAGAGAGCGAGAGGGAAAAAGAGAGCGAGAGAGAAAAGGAGAGCGAGAGAGAAAAAGAGAGCGAGAGAGAAAAAGAGAGCGAGAGAGAAAAAGAGAGCGAGAGAGAAAAAGAGAGCGAGAGAAAAGGGGAATGAGAGAAAAAGAGAACGAGAGAAAAGGAGCACGAGAGAAAAGGAGAACGAGAGAAAAGGAGAACGAGAGAAAAGGAGAACGAGAAAGAACGAGAGACAAAGAGAACAGGAGAAAAACAGAACGAGAGAGAAAGAGAACAAGAGATAAAAAGAGCGAGAGAGAGCACGAAAGAGGTGGAAGAAAGCAGAAGAAATAGACAGAAACTTTATCATGGAGGAAAGTAGGAGGAGAGAAGTGAGTACAATGAATTGATTAAAATATAAAGAGGAGGAACGACTGAGGGAGGGAGATGGGATGAAAATGCTTCGAAGTTATTGTAACTGAGAAGTCTGGAACCACGAACTTGAAATACATGTTCTCATACAAGTGATTTGCGCTCTAGTGAAATATGATTGATTGTTGATAGATACTTGAAATGAATGAGATAATAGTTACATTACTTCTGTTCTTCTTTTTATGGTAGAATTGTATATCATTTACACTGATTGAGAAAAATCCCAAGATGCATGAATGAAGGATACAATTTGAGTTTGCTCTTTTGATAGCAGTTTCTATACTTAGTTTATTATGTTAAACTTTAATTCATAAATAGATACTCTGAAAAGGAGAGATGTAAGAAGCAAGTTTTTAAATTGGCACAAATGCAATAAAGAAACCTTATAAACGAGTTGCATACGCTATTTCATTGTAGAACGGCATTATAAATGAATATCATATTCAAACTTAATATTGCGAAACAACTCTGTGAGGTCTCGGATATTTGATACCAACAGAGAGATAGCAGTGGGTGGCTGAGCCGTCGCCCTGCGCCGCCACGCGATTCTCGCGCTGCCATTGGCTGAATGGGTCCATGGCCCAATGTGGTCCAACTTTATAACATTTCAGGAATAAATTGGTAACTCTTTACGTGGCCTAACGTGAACCTTTATGACTTTATTCATCAGATTAAAAAAGAATAAGATAAGATTGACAAAATGAAAACACTGTTCTACAGTCAATGTTACATTTCAGTAATTTATAATTTCAAAACTGCTGGTGCATTGAAACTTTCCAAATAAACAATTCTCCAAACACCTTCATTCTAGAATGCCACTAAAATATTATAAATAGATTCTAATAGAGCCGGGCATGTGTTGAAATTTAAAAAATTATCTGGTCACGACGAATCTGACGAGCTATTGATGTCTTGGCAGGCTTAATTTCAGAAAACTAATGATGTGTTACATTTCCTCATATATATTTACAGATAACATACCTGTCATGTGCTCGAGTCGTCATACCACCTAGCAGTGTAATATTTACTTTTGTATCAGTCATATTTACTCGCTATGTAGTATTAAGGATATAAATGATATTGCTTCAGTGTTTAATTAATATTTCTGGAGAATTTAAATGAAGAAGTTTTGCGATATTGTAGTCGCATAATTTACATCCTTTTTCTCGTGAACATTGTTGAAATTTAATGTGAGTTAATTTTCCTCGCTACTAGTAATAATCGACAAATTTCAACACAAGTATTCTAGGTTTAAATCTACCCAAAGACGTTTTAGATAGTACTTAACATGAAAAAAGTTAATTTTTTTAATTCTCTTGAAATATTCCGTCAGAGTCGTTTTTGGACAATTTGATTCTTATTGTCGTTATTTTCAATCCACATTTTTTAAATTCTCTCTTTTTTGTCGATATTAGTCCCTCTTCCTCTCTATTTCTTCCTTCTCCGGTTCTATCGCCCTCAGATTCTTTCTTCACTTCTCCTCAATACATCTCGCTTCTTCAATCACTCTCCCCCTCTTTCCTCTCTTCCTTCGCTCTCACAATTTATTTTCCCTCCTTTCTTCCTTCAAATCATTTACATTACGCGTCTCTTTCCCCTCTCTCGATTTCTCCTTCCTTTTAATCTCGCTTCCTCCTTCCTTCCAGTCACTGTGTCAGTCTCTGGCTTTAAGCGCTAAGAGAAACTCCACAAATTCTCCAAAACTCGCAGTCATTTTGCTCTGTCTTCAAATTAGAAAGAATCCTGAATTCTCTCTTCCTGACTCTCTACCTCTCTCTCTCTACCTCTCTCTCTACCTCTCTCTCTCTCTACCTCTCTCTCTCTCTAAACTAGCCTCTTCTCTCTCTCTACTCTCTCTCTCTACCCTCTCTCTCTCTATCTCTCCTACCTCTCTCTCTCTCTACCTCTCTCTTTCTCTCTACCTCTCTCTCTCTCTACCTCTCTCTCTCTCTACCTCTCTCTCTCTTACCTCTTCTCTCTCCTACTCTCTCTCTCTACCTCTCCTCTCTCTCCTCTACCTCCTCTCTCTCTCTCTCTCTCTTACAAATCCCTAGCCCACCGTAATTAACTTTGCGTCGGAAACAGCTCGAGCAGCTGGGCGGGAGCGGGGCGGGAGTGAGATGGGAGCGGGTGGGCGGAAGCGGGAGGGGTTTGGATGGGGCGAGAGGTAGGTGGAACTGGAGTAGGCAAGTGGGAGGCGGGCTCACTAATTCTGATCAGCGTGGCGGGGCGTGGCGGGGCGTGAGCGGGGCGTGTGACGGGCGTGGGAGGAGCGGGGCCTGGCGGGCGGGGGCGGGCCGGGGGCGGGGCGTGGACCTGGTGGGCGGAGCGGGGGCGTGATCGGGGCATGTGACTGGCGTGGGCGGGGCGTGGGCGGGGCGTGGGCGGCGCGACGCCGGGCGAGTGGGCGGTGCACTTCGCGGACGCGCGTTGAGCACCTCTAGACATCTGTCGAAGTCGACTTCTTTCAACCGCAAATTAAATCGTTCCGAGATTGGCTCGCCCACTCGCAGCGCATCATAATCGTTTTGGGCGTTGCCTCGACAGAAACTGACGTCCACGTTGGCAACATCGTTCAGTGTAACACGAAAAGATGCATTTAATATATAATGTTTACAATATAATAATTACCATTCGTAAATATAAATGCCTTTATCTAATTTGTAGCGTTGTCAGAGGCGTGAAGATTTCTTACGAGAGACCATTCCATTTTATGAGATTCGTAAAATCTATATTACCTCTACACCATCTCATTTGTAAACAAAGAGCAAATAATAAGAAAAACATGATAAATAAATACGTTTGTGATATTTCGAAACAGTAATAAAATCGATACTTCGTAATTCTTTCAAACAATGAACGGGAACGGTCGCTCAGATGAGGCAGCCTAGTAGCGTTGCCTTTTTTTGGTATTATCTATCCAACAAAGCTGCTTGCTGGTTTTGGCAGAAAAGAATTAACCAATCGCCTGTAATTCGAAAATTGAAACGACACCTATTAATCACGGTGTCTATATTTAGGCACTAATTGATCCTTTGATCGAGGTCTAATTATGTGCGACGCCTCTCTCAAAGCGGACAAAAGAGCGTTTCCAAACAGGTTGTTCGTCATCGCGTTCGCGTTTCCCAGTGTATTTTGAGCGGCAGAGCGTAGACGTGGAGGCGATAATATTAGGTTGGGTGCAGATCGTTGGACGAGTGCGTGTCTTTGACACGTGTTTATAAAATGAATCACCGGGAAGGGTAGAAAGAAAACACTGATGCCGTATTATGTACAGTGTATGAGCGACGCAAGGAAGACAGTAACTCATGCTAAGAATACTGGTGCATCATCAATTATATCTATAAAAATGAATGTATCGGTGGATAGATGTATGTGCGTATTTCTATGACTTGGTTTCAGCAAACTCAATAACATTTTCTACTGAATGAGATGTCCGTTGGGTGAGGGCGACTGGTCGGGGCAGATGAGCGGAAAGAGGAGAGGCAGGAAAAAATTAAATATTTTTTCTTATTATGCACTCCAGATGTATTTCATTAATTTACCTGACTAATAGATTGTATTTATTTATTTATTTAACCCATGCACTTTCAGTACTGCAGATTTAACCTGCTTAGGGTTACAGAATGTTAGGAATCTCTCTTCACGTTCAACCGTTTTCCGGCTTCTTCCCACTTCCACGATTCTCTGTGCTAATTAATGTAACGGATTTTCTCTAAGTTGGTCGTATGTCTAGAAGTAGGGTTAAGATAGTGCGGCAAACGACACGCTTCAACCGGATTCTTTTTACCCAATATTTATTGTTAATAAAGCCAGTAAATATTGGTACTCAGCTGAAGAACTGAAGATACATGAGGAATTTGGAAAGAATGCTGAGTAAACCTCACAACCGCCCTAAATAGGTCGGTCTAAGGTTCTCTCAGCCATCTTTCCAAACTGTGACACAGGATAAACCGTGGGGTTCTCATAAAGTGCGCAACATTTCCGTTGCAGAGTTAAGAAATAGGTGAAAGGAAAAGAGGAAGACATGGAGTTTTGATGTTCCTTTGGTCTTTCATAAACCATCGAACCATCTACACAATTGTTATTTTTGTATTTGGAAAGTAAATAGATTCGTTACAAAAACGAACAAGGAATAGTTTATCTTATTTGAAGTCTGCTTGAAGAGCCGAATAACAGAGCTAATTTTTATATACCGGAACCTCTTCGCAAATTCGATTAGAATTCAATGCCGGTCGAATCAGATAAATTATCTGATTGGAGAAGCACCGACAGATAAACCCAAATCTTTGACTCAAAATGAACTGAATAATTTGTCAGAGATTTAAATTTTTCTAACGATGCATCTGCATTTCTCTCTTAGACTGCTTTCCAAGAAACCTAGCAGCAGTGACTGAACAACAGGGTGAGAGATTTCACCAAGATATTAAGGACACTGGAAAGCGGTAACACAGTCGATGAAATAATCAACGATTGCTGACTATGGTTTTTTATCCCAAACTTATTACTCTGCTATAGTGCATAAGAGAAGAAACCCCATAAGATATTGTTTTTTGTCTTTAACGATGACATTTCTTTTGCATGTTCACACGCGTGAACACCGGCAGTGATTTTTGGACTTTTCTTAAAATTTATTAGTAATATGTCTTCAGAAAAGACATAATTTTTGCGATTAATAATTCTGTGCCAAATACTATAATAAAAATTGAATTTAAATACGTTTTTATTTTATTTTATTGGACTAAGTGTTGGAAAGGTTTCAAGTCAAAGAATGTAATAAAGATTTTTAAATGTATGTTTTAAACGTGCTATATTTAACTATTAGTTGAGAAAATAAACGCTTGAAAACAAATGAAGCCCAAAACCAAACAATTAGGGCAATAAATGGGAAAAAACCTAATTTCGTAGAAACGATCTGAAATCACGTATAAAAGTACAACTCTCGACGAGAAATTCAATGGTGCACACCAGACGTCAATCCGACTATTAGTTTCGAAATTAAACGCTTGAAAACAAATAAAGCCCAAAACCCGAAATTGGGGCAAAAACTGGGAAAAAAACTAATGGTAAGATGAAGCAAGAGCGACGCAAAAAAAGACAACTCTAACATCCAGGCAGTCGAAATGAAATCTTTGAGAAGCACTCTAGGTTGTCACATCTTGAATACCAAGAAAAATTTGGAGATAGGCAATAACCCAGGTGGTTGAACCCTTTCTGGAGAAGCTGTAGACAAATTAGAAAAGATGGTATAAACATAAAAAAAGAGTGGTCGATAGCAGTCTTCCAGCACTCGCAGTGGACTACAGATGGAGATTAATAAGAGGTACAGGAAGGCCAAAAATGAACTGTACATTGGAACAAGTTCTAGAATCCAGCAAAAGAAGATAAAAGGAATTAACGAGGGTCAGAATCTCAATTTAACAAGCACAATCCCTAGGGTTTGTCAGAATTTAAAAAAGGCAGTCTTAGTTTCAGAATCGTCCACGCGGAGCGGCAGTTCCTTCCTTCCGGCCCGCGCTCTTGGAAGGGGAATCGTCTGAGTAATTTATGTCTCCTGAAAGCCCAAGACCCGCTGCGCGCGCGGCGAAAAGACCGTTAACAAGTCGTTCGTTCCAGAAATAGCTGCGCGGCACAGCCCTTTAATTCAGCTGGCATTGTATAAAGCGAAATGAATCATCCGGAGTTACAGCTGTTCTCTTTCCGAAGCTCCGAGGGAACAGTAGCCGAATCGTATGGAAAGCAACAGAATTCCAGATTACGAAAAGAAAAGCAAATTTCAAGATTTAGATTAAGAACACTGTGCTCTTCCTTATTAGCTCCAAGATAGTTATTACTATAGCCTACATACATAGATAAATTCAAGTTTGCCTTCGAATTCCTGAAAGACAGCTGCGTCACAACAATAGTCCTGTGTGATACTCAGTGCTTGTTACATTGTCTGCGCGTGCCGCCAGCGATTGAAATTTACGCGCCGGGCACTTTCGATACGCACCGTATACCAACGGGGTTTCATTTTAAAAGACCGCGGATTATCGTCAGTTGTGTTCCTCTAGCAACTGAGTATATGATACAAGATCGTAAGTAAACAAGCAGAATGCTTTGTGGTCGTGAAGACAAGTTTCAAAGATTGCCAGATCAACGGAAATGAAGGTTTATGGAATTCATATTATTGTTAAAAAATTTCATTATTTTTTAAAGACGTTTATTGACGGGAAGTCGATGAAAACATAACTTTGCCGCTCTGACAATTGAGTCGTTATACAGTTCGTGACTAAGAAGAGATTTTGTCTTGGGTGTTTGGCACTTTTCATTTAAACTTGGTCAATCCCTCCTTCTGAGCTGAATGGGCTCGGGGGCGACGCAGTCGCTCACCCGCAGCTGATGCGTCCCCGCGCGCCTGCTCAGCTCGAGGAGAGCTCGGGCTCCCTCTGATGGAAATTGATTCACCCACCAGCCTCGAGCCATCCGGAGTCACCCGTTTGGAAGAAGGCTAACCGATCGAGAGTGAAAAGCTTCTCGCAGGAAGGTCTATGGGCAACGTGACCTCAGCGGAAGGTGGAAAAAATCGCTGGATTAACTCACTTTCCTCTGCGGCCGCTTCGCCCACAGTTCGGCTAAAAGCAGTCTACAGGAGTCTTACAGCATACCCGTGTCATTAGTGCTCACTGCAAGATAGGCGAGACCTGCACGCCATCCCTCGAAGCATAAGAAAGATCGGAATTTTTCACGGCCAGGGGGAATGCCGGATGGCCGCGGTTCTGGCATATCCACAATTTCGGACCTGAAGTGTCAGGACTAGTGTGAAAATCATACCTGTTGGAAATTCCTCTACAAACGCCGTGTTCCTAGTAGAGCTCACGTGCCGATACCGGCGTTAGGCATATTTCCTTAGACTTATTTGCTTGGGAGAACGTGAGATCTCGATAGCCATAAAATTGCGTATTTAATATTGTCGGGGCACCCGACACGTTTTTTAGTGCCACATTCATGACACTGTATAATTTTCCGCCTTTTGACAATCTATGCGGCTCGTCCCAGATCGAACCCGCGCAATCGCGGTTTAGGGATCAGTAAACTAACCACTCTCCTCCGAGGCCGTAAGGAACGGCGCGCCGAGACTGAGAATTCAGTTCGTACGTGCAGTATGAGAATAGCTGCAATAACCAAATCAAATATTTCCATTTTTCAAAATCAAAACTGTTTCGTTGCTTTTGTATTTTTTCATACTTTCTGGGTATCTTACGAAACCATAATATGGTGCGAGGCTATATAGTTTTCTTTCGATTTGCGCATATTGGAAATTAGTAATATTAATTGCTCCATTTGCGTCTACCGGAAACAGGATATCCGGTATTACGCCTGATCCCATCACATCATCTCCCGTAATTTTCATTCAAATGACGATATCAACAGTTTTTGCATTGTTTTTGATACATGCATGTGGACTATACCCACGTGCTTACAGACATCATGGAAAATAAATCGACCCTGGTTGTTTTCCGAGGGACTCTACTGATTTAAAAATGACCACCATCCATTTAATGAACTGAATCTCAAATTTTCATCTTATTACATTATAAAACGGCGAATAACTTTCTATAACCGCCATCATTTCTACTTCCATTGTTTCCTCCAAATACGAATGCACAGTCCTCAGCTTCACCTGAGGCGCTTATGGGGGCAGACAACTGCGCAACGTACTGATAAAGGAAATTCCAAGAGAAAGGTTTTCTTCCATACTTTGATATAACATCCTCGTTTTCAAACATTTGTCAGAAAGTTTACACTTTAAAGAAACACATGTTATATATAACAAACAATGTTTTCAGTTCGTGCTTAATTGGCTGCCCAACCGTTCATCCGATTGTGATAAAACTGTCAACTTATTGCTTGCACTTATAGCAAGAATATGGGCATAAGACAATGAGAATGCCTGCACACATAGACGGGCGTTTATGATTTATATTTTATGCTGACTCAAGCGCCCTGAATAGGGCGCTCAACGTAACGGCTGTTGACGCAGCCCGTTGCACAATGAAGTATGAATATTAGACGAATTTATTGTGTATTTTTTCCCTGCCAGAAGGACAGATGCAGAGAAACAAACAGAAACAGTCAGAGAAAGATAGGGAGACAGAGAGGCAGAGACAGAGTGAGACGGACTCGCGAGAGAGTCTCGTCTATTTAAATTTTTGCTGGGCGTAGGGTAAAGCATGATTAACAATCACGAGTCCAGTAACACGTGAGGTGTAACACATTACAATAGCGAAGCTTTGCCGGGTTCACTAGTAAATTATATAAAAGGTGGATTGTGATGATCGAAAACATGACCAAAAATGATTAATAAAATGACCTTAATATTTTCTCAAAATGCTCTAAATGAAAAAAATACGGAAAAAAATTGATCAAAACAGTTCACGTGAACACCTCAATCTGTTGAATATGTTACTGATGTAATCGATGCTTCTTCCTTCTCTTTCAAGTGAGCTTAGCTTGGAGACTTTGTTCCGGCAGGAACAGGAAATCTTTCTTTAATTATCATGGCATCGGTAAACCGACAGTTACGTTGAAAGGCGTCACAAGAATCTTATTTATAAAACTTATAGCACTTAAACCTACAACGGCACACAATCTATGCAACGATTGACACAATTTATGCACAGAAATCGAATAGGCTACTCAAAAATTCTATAGAAAATATTTCGTGTACCTCCTAAATATTATTTGAAGCAAGTACTATTAAATTTATCTGAACACTGATGAAATCAGCAAAAAGAAATTTTAAACAGACGGGAAAAGGTAAAATATGACTTATTAGTCGAAATCAACGAAAAATGTAAGATTATGTCATATAAAATATGATTAATTTGTTTTGCATATCATAAGATTAATCTCCATACTAAAAAACATTGTTTAAAGTGAAAAAATGCATTTCATTAAAATCCGCCTTTCATTTTATAACTATGCATTTTCTTCTATTGTTTGTTCCAATAACGTGTCCAATGTCGTTTACACCAGCAATGTGAATAAATACAGCAACCGCAGCGGCAACACAATTATAGCCTTTTCCGAGTTCATTTCTACCACTAATTCATAACGCAAGAGCACGGCGTGTCTGGCGGGCTGCGGCTCGCCCCTGGGAAGGAAGGCAAATTCAATCGTACCCGACGCGATTGCCAGTTCCAATCAACACGCGCGCTGGGGGGGAGGGCTGTGACGCGCGCCGTGTGGGAGCGCGTTGCCGCCCACCAGATGCGAGCGGCGAACGAAGCGGGCAGAAACCCGACTCCGCCATCGGAGGCCCCGCGCAAATTGGCTAATTATCATTCAGACAACCTCCAATTCATCACCCGCGGACCCGCGCCCGCGCCCGTGCCCATGCGCACTTCCGGGAAATCTCTCACGCATCACCCCCGCATTTGCACAGCAATCGCTCCCGGCTTTTCCAATCTGTTTACCGAAGAACGCTTGCTTGCGCACACCAGCTTCGTCATAGGGGTAATTGAAGAGGACAAAGATGCACGATAATTCACGGTTTTATGAGAGAATAGTAAGACGAAACTGTTAGATTCTTTCATTTAATGGATGGTACCGGCTTAGTGGCTCAGGGAATCAATTGATGTCATTGCAGAGCCTAGGATTTTCGACACTAGCTACATAATTACGTCGAATTCCGTCGCTATCTGCAGGATAATTCTAGCGGTGGCTGCTCTGACCGGTAGCTTTCCGTGGCTTCTGCGATCACTACCAGACGAATACGATGGAAACCAGGTCGATGCCTGAGCAGTGCCTTAACAAATGAGCCATGGAGTGCGATCTTTTCTCCCTCTTTTTTGTACTATCCTGACACTTACTTGCACGCAATATTCTACCACATACGTCGAGAAACCAGTCGGGAGTTTAGAGCTTGTCTCGGTTGGGGCGGCGCCACACTGGCGGAGAGACGGGCGGTTTTGGAGAAGCCGCGCGAGCTGACGTACGTCGACGCCGGATTCGTCCATCCAGCGGGGAAGATCACCGCCCTCTCCCGCGACGAAACACGCACGATACTTACGTTATTAATGACCTTAGCAGATGACGCGCCCGTAAACACTAATCAAGTAAATGACTGGCAGACATGTTTAAATAAATGAAAGCACACGAAAAACATCAGGGGAAGTTGCCCCCACCCCCCGACCAGGTGTTGTTAATATGCCGTCGGATGAGAATGCGAAAATCGAAAATAATAAAAGGAAAGAGTATACCTTAGTAAACGACAAAAATGTAAATTTGATTATGAATACAATGTTTGCATGAAATTCTGGAAATCTAGACTTATGTCAGCCCCTCCACGTCCGGGAGACTCTTAAAAACTGCAGATTTATACATTTCAATATTCTGAACATTTGGACATTATATTTCATTATCAATTTCAATATTATATCAAAACGTAGCTAAATGAAACATGTATACTATTTGAAAGCTGTATAATATTGATCTTCCAATATGAATTCCTGTTGATGCCTGGTAATTTTCCCAGCTTGTTACACATAAATATTCATCATATTAATCCATATTTGAAGAAGTCGTTGAAACAGTGCTTTGTAATCTATTAATAATGTATGAATGTAGCAATTGTTACAATACAAACCATGTAAGAAAACGAAAAAATTAATAGTCACTAATATGCGCCCTCCCCCAAAAAATGTTTAAACAATACATTTAATGTTATATGATTCAGCAAAATACATACTCAATGTACTTTGTGCATGCAGAAAGATGCAAATAAGCAAAATAATGTTCATAGTTTTTATATTTTTGAAATAGATAAAACAATTTACATTTATCTTAAGTATTAGCTGTATATTCAGATCTCCAACTTACAGCAAGTATCTAACATAAAACAGGTTTTATCACTTTAAGAAGAACTCAGTCAGCGACGTTCAGTGAATGAATAAACTATGAATAAACAAATATCAATCACACCAGAAAACTTTAAGCTCTTTGTGTTGTTTTTAACTTTATGTTGAGTTATTTATAAATTTCCTAGATGGATATTTCCAGCAACTGGGATCATCTCAGGTGGAATTTTACGACATGGACTTTTTATAGCGCAATATTTCACCTCCCTCCCGTCGCCCCCCTCCCGCTACCCCCGCCGCCATCGCCCGCTGCGCCAAGGGCGACACCCCGGCGTCCCCGCCACCCACGCATCTCCCTTCCACATCCACCAAAGACCTGCCTCCACCCCATCGAGCGCGTTGCCCCCGCGCCTGCAGAGCGCGCCCTCTCCAGCCCACACCACGCCGCCCCCATCGCCCCATCGCCCCCATCGCCCCTCACCACCGCCTCGCCTTAGCCGTCACCCCAGCACTCACTAGCACAGCATTCGCCACCCCGAGTGCCTCCCCGACCACATCCATCCCTTCCCTCCAACCCCCTCCTCGCCCCACTCCACCCTTCCCCACACCGCCCCATCTCCAACACGTTCGCCTCCACTGTTGCCACGTCGTTCCCTCCCCCCAGCAACCACCTCTCCATCACACACATTCGGCTCCGCTGATTCCCCGTCACAGCCTCCACTTCTACCTCCATCCCCTGTACCGGCTTCGATGGCTCAGGACACAAACTGACGTCACTTCAGAGCCTCACCCTGGGAGGTTCCAGGGGTCGACTCCCGACGACGGCAGAATTTCTATCTCTAGCTACATAGACGGTATTCGGCTGTTGTCTGGAGGATGAAGTTACAAGCTGGCTGATCATATCGAAAGCTGTTTTTTTCTACCAATACCAGGCGAATGCCAGAGGTGACAAACTGGCCTCCTTTTCGTTCCATTTTCTATCCTCACCCCTTACTTACACACACTTGCATGCCAACACTACCTCGTATGATGGGAGACCAGACGTGTGTTTACAGCTCATCCAGGCTGGGGCGTTGCACCGCTGGGAGATACCTGGTTGGGAAAACTCCGAAAGCCGAAGGTAGATCGGTGCCAAATCTCGCCATTCAGTTGCCGAGAGAACAGCACCAGCACCACCACCACCTCCAGCGATAAAAATCATGCACTACTCTTACGGTACTAATGACCTTCGCAGGTGACGCACCAGGAATCACTAATCAATTAATCAAAAAATCAACCTCCTACTTCCTTCACAGCCTCTGCCGCCCCATCACCAAAACTTTCACCCCCGCTGCGAACACTTCATAGCCTCTACTGCCCCCACCATCCCCACCTTCTGAACCCTTCTTCCCCGCCACCTGCGCCACTTCACCTCCACTGTTTCCCCGCCCTCCCGCGGTCGCCTGCTCCGTCGCCCGACATGCGACCCCGGAGTAACGAAACGGGGGCTTTTCTAAGGGCGCATTTTATTAACCGCGCGGCCGCTGCGCTGCGCGCGCCCCGGGGCCGCGATAATCGCGAGAACGCGAATCCACCGCCCCCGAAACTAGTGCTTCCCGCCGCCGCCCGCCGCCGTTGCCGCTCGCAATCGCCAGGGGAAGGAGCAGCTGGGGGGAGGGGGGGAAGACATTTCAAAATGACGGAGGGAATTCAGACGGGAGATTGTTTGTCGTTTGGCTTCGGATTGTGGAGAGACGGCAAAATGGCTGTAGTTACGCAGTCAGTTAATCACATTGTGGTCGTCACCGTCATTGGGTCTACTCGCCGCGTCCTTTGAGATACGGTGATGAATGATGGAATTTTTTAAAGTTATGTGACATATATGAGTATGAGTAGTTACTACAAAGAGAACTTCCAAGAAATCCGAATTGTCCATATGAAATTCCACATCCTGACTTTTTGCTCCGATACCCTGATATTGAACTTTGCTCTCTGAATGATATTCGGTTTCTCATTATGTTATGCTTAGCAAGAGAGCAGAGAGAGCTCAAACGACTGGTGAGACTAGAATTAGAGCGATGACTTGGCGTCTGCTCAGCGATTCTATCAACAATAATTTTACGCTGTTGGAGTTTAAAGTGGTGCTCAACGTTCTGGGCCTTGCGCACCAGCCGCCCGTTCGCTCACTGGCGTCCTCTCCATCGACGCCTGTCCATTGACACTGTAATTTCCGCTGATGGTTTGGAACATATTGGCCAAATACTGTGTATACAATACATGACACATTGAAACTTTCTCATTCTTTTAACAGGAGATAACTGCTCACCAGCGAACCTAGTGACTTGATGTGAAAAAGCGACGACTAATTCAAATTTCAATACATATACAATAACATTCAAATCACTTTGCTAAACGTAAGTAAAAGTAATCTTAAGCAAATGAAAAATTTCTCTAACGTATACCTATCGTACTTAATATCACAATGGTTATGTCAGGTCGGGCCACTGTGGTCGCTAGATTCAAGTGTCTCCCGTTGTATCGCCGAGTGGCAAGTATTCTTTCTGTAATATTTGTATTGGTGTTAGAAGGACGACCTGGATTCTGCTCCAAGCACCAACCCCACAACTAAACGACACACAACGAGGAGCCACAGCCCCTGCGCGACGTCCCGCGCACCGACGCACCGCCACCGCAGAAGCCGGCAGAGCGCGGGACACTCGCCCACGCAGCCCAAGAGTGGCGAGGCGGAAAGAAATGCGAATGTGAGAATGATATTAACTGTGATAAAGGAGAAGAAAAGTGTACAAGAAAACGAATGTAAAGAATCCTTGGAGAAGGACTTTTTATAGCGCAATTGGCGCGATGAAATGTGAAATTACAGAAATTGTCTGGGAGAGGATGTAACAATATAGGGTGAGAGCAAGAGTGAGATATGATAATGGCTGACAATGAACCGTTGTAGAAAGTAAATTGTAAAAAAAAAACAAACTTAACTATAGGACCGGGAAACGTGAGTTAAGACAGTACCCAACCAAGAAAAAAGGAAAAAACGGGATAGGAACACGAGCGAAGATTGTAGCAAAAGTGAAAAACAGACCAACTTAAAAAGAGGTAAATTCATCTAACTAATGATTCACTAGAAAAAATAAATTTGGTTTCAAAAAGAAAAGAGGCAAGGGAAATATCTAAAAGGGAGAGGGGATGTACACCCTATAAAAAGAAGTGAACAGGAATCAAAGAATCAGGGGAAGAATCAGAGGAGTCAGAGGAAGACAGAAAGGTATTACTTTGGAAACAATTGATGGAATAATAATAAATAAATCATTAATATCTAATATTGATAATTAGAGTAAAAAAATAATCAAAATGAATTAACCTATTGCGAAGTGTAACAAAGTAAGTGTAGCAAATCAGAACTAAAGTACAAAAGTGAAAGGCAAGAAATCAGATTGATTCTGATTCTTTCAGAATGAAATATTAATCCACCAGCCGTGCTGTAATGAATCCTGGTAGAGCTGAAGTCAGTCATATCAACATATCGAAAAGAAAAAAACTAGAAACAGCAAAATATAATTGGTGAAATCCTGGATTTTCAACTCTGGCCGGCAAACCTCAGGAAGAGAATATTCTTTTTTTTTTGTCTCACCCAAACAAGTGAGTTTGGTTGCGACGCTCGAGTTATTCGAACACAAAAAACGGGTCCATGCGCACTGCCGCCATTGTCTGTAATGGAATCAATAAAAAGCAATTTGTAGCAAAGTACCGCGTACCAAACTTGCTCCCCTACCGCTTTATATTGTGTACAGCGGAATATAATGGAGGGAAAGAAAAGGTTCGGCAACCAATGATTCGCGTGTGTTGACAATGCGCCCCCATTTCCAAAGAATTCGTTATTTTCGAGCTCAGATGGGCCGTGCAAATTCAGCCCGTTTTCGCCAACGTAACAGTGAACCCGGTCGTCTTATAGATGGTGCTTATTAAAACGCTTGTGTGTTAATGTGAAGAAATGGAGGGCGGTAGTGTACGATGTCCAAAACTTCGAGCTTTACATTCCAACTCAAACCCAGGCTTTACATGTGGTTACCCATTTCTCAGGCCGTGATTCAAGCTTCGCAAGCTGGCAGGCAGGCTTGAAGAAAATACTATTTTCTAAAATTAAAAATCAGACTTTTGTAGTTCTTTGGGGGAAATAAGTTTTTATACGTTAAATCAGTTTTTTTTTGTTATCGAAATAGCATTTTCTCTGTAGTATTAAAGGTTACAAAACGGGAGAAACCTGCAGTCACTGTTGCTCGTATTTACGTGTCTGTTGGGAATGAGCGAATGCGGGATTTCTCCGCCTAGAGTGAGTGACAAGCACTTGATCAATTTCATTTCTTGGTCTTCCTAGTATACTGCTTCGTTACTCTTTCTTCTTCGAACATACTTCTTTCTTGTACACCCGTTTTACCCGCGCTTTAATGTGCTCTACCTTTATTCGTTCTTTTTCCATTTTGCAATACATAGTAATAGTAACTTCAGAAGTAATAGTAACCACATAGTAATAAACTACACAATTGTATTCCAACACAAATAATAGAAATTAATATAGTTTCTTTACTATTCAGGAATTTTAAAGAAAGAATGTTTCAGTGCTGGGGTGTTCAAACTTTCTGTTTTCTCCAACATTGTCGTAGCGTAAAATATGTCAGACTGACCTTTGAAAGTGTCAACTGCCCTTCCCACATCCTTCGCGTTTACCCCGTCAATCACTGAGTCTCTCCTCTCCAACAGCCCGCCCCCGATTTGACTCTCGCCGTCAAAATTATTAAACGTTACTGTTCTCCTTCTTAGCGAAAGGAATATGAGGAAGTATAAGAACAACACAAAGAGTTTTGGGCCCTTTATTTACGTTGATACGACGGCCGAAGCGACAATTTCAGGTAACCTTCAATCAAAGTAAAGTGCAGTAACTTATCTTACAAACAGCGATCCTTACATACCTCATTTCCCATAATATAAAAAGGCTTTATCCGTACTGTGAACACGTGGGTATTGAGTTAACCTGTGTTCCAGTGCCATTAGTCATACATTTCTTGTTTACCATTATATAAGTGACATTATGTGTGTCGTATCAAGTGTTTTATACCTTCCAAAATAACAGAAGTATAGTTCAGTATATATTGTTAAATCCTGTGCGACCCTAATCGAGATGAAGATGCTACTATTAAATGTCTTGTGTGCTAGAAATTATGCAACAAGATAAATCAAAGCAAAGTGGAACAGCGGTCGCACGAAGATACAAATCTGCTTATCTGAAACTGTCCGCGTGTCATAGGAAGTTACGACAAGCAGTGGGTGGGCGCCTTTTCACAGTATTCCACGTGTGGTGGAGGTCTTCTACAACAAGAAGTGGTCCACACAGACGAATCATTCCCAGGCGATGATTTTCGGCGTATTCGTTATAGTTGGTAAAGGTGTGTGGAAACGATGGGGAATTATTTTGTAGCGCATTGGCTGTGAGGAATGAACGTTTTAATATTTTATAATAAAACGATGACTTCTGTTTATGTTTTCTTTCAATTTCCCTACTCGTGTAAATACCACGACCAATTGGGCATCAGAAATACGAACTTTTCAGGGATCTCAAATAGCTGAATGTGCATTTGTAGCCGTTGCACTGTATTGACTGATATAATTTAATTGTCATAACTTTGAAGAATAAACCTCTTATTATTTTCTGTGACGTCATGAACCTCACACACGGCGTTTCGCAACGGGCTTTGCTTATTCTCGAGGGAAGGACCCTACTTACAGATGGCGCTCATACAAAAACATGTGTGCTAATGTCACGGAAGGTCGTCTTTGTGCGGCACCGGTGGGGGGGGGATGGAGAGGGGAGGGGGTGCAAACGGTCGTGGAGACCGCAAACGACGCGGACAGGTGCGGGCGGCGCCGAGGGGGGGAGCGTGCGGCGTCGTTGCAAATGTCGCCACTAGGAGCGCTGACGACGCGCCCCATAAAAATGCTAACGAAGCGCACGCTCCCGGCGGCGCCTCTGTTAATTACATTAACATATTTGCCGCTGCCGCCGCCGTCGCGAGCCAGCCGCCTATCTTTACGGCGAGCTCCCTCGCGTGCGTCCTGGTACCCGCTTCTAAGAGAGGAGACAGAGGGAGAGAGAGAGGGTTTGTGCGATTTAATTGCTCGGAATAAACCGGACGGCGCGCAAACCCCTGCAGTTTTATGTCACGCTCCACTGCCCGCTTCTCTGGCAATTGTTTCGCGCGAAGTAACGATCTTGTCACGTGACTACGGCGGCTCATAATGCACTGAAGCGGAACAATTGCTTACAGCTAAGGGCGCCCCAAGCGGAAGAGTCACAGCACTAAAACCCTTCAAACATTTTTTATTGTGCACTAAAAATATTTACAATCCATTTCAACGACGTAGTAGTCGTAATAACATGAGCAAGTTCATAATTTGCAATAATCTAATTGCAACGCAGTTTTCTTAAACAGTGTTTATTTTATCGTTGTCGAAGATTCGAACCGCGTCGCTCTGGAAGTAGAGGGCTGTTTCGCCCAGCGAAACACTGACCCAACTCCTCTGCTTACATACGAGAAAGATCGCTGCGCCGTTTAACATACCTTAAAGAAGAAGCTGAAAGTGGTGTCCTTCAAGAATGTTCTAGTGGTGCTAGAATGCATAATTGGCACCTCCGGAACATATTGTGAATTACCCTTTTAAGTCTCGAGGATTTGCTGCGATTTTCTGTTCAATAGAGGACGGGAGCTTTTCCTCCGAATGTTGGTTTACTGTTTACACCAGATCTTTGAAGTACCTCGAAAGGAAAAAGTCAGAAGAAGTCAGATCGGATGATCTAGAAGTTCATAAACCGCGACTAATTATTCAATTGTCACTATAAACATTATTTTAAAAGTTCATGGATCGAACAGCAGCAGTTGCAGTGAGCAGTTGCCTAACCCTGTTGAAAGTAACAATAGACGCCTCAAAGATTTTCTTGAAAATTGTTCTATCATAACAGAGATTTTTTCATCATCCCGTCTGTAAGGTTATGGCACTTTCCGACACTTTCTTCTCAATTAAAATTTCATGGGCGCGAAGTTTTTTACAACTCAAACTTGTCGACCGATGTGGAATATTCACGCCCGAAAATTTCTTAATAAACCTTTTCAGCACGTACTGACAGACGTAAGTCAAACGAAAGTGTTGTAAAGAAATGGGTCTGCTCCACAGAAAGTGTCATGATGCACAGTTTAACGCTCTCGGAGAGCTGCCGCATCGGCCGGTCGCAGCGAATGAGGAACGCGCCGGGTGAACGGGGCCCTTGTCGACAAGTTCTCGGGGAACCGAGGACTCGATCGCTGAGGCAAGCGGCGCGTCATCTTCAGCGAAAGATACAGTAAACACCCATCTTTGCAACATATATGAAACAATGTATAACCGTAAAAATGTATTAAGTATTATAGAGATTCGTTCTTCGAACAATTCACATTTCTTTAAAACATTTTAAATAATTATTTAATAATACTTGACAGATTTTCACTTTCCTTGATAATCACAAAAATATTACAAGACGTTTGAACTCTTGAGAAAGCCAAATAATGTTTTCCGTGCGAAAATACAGGATCGCGCAAGTTCAACCCTACTATTCGAAATATTATTTAACTTCCCTGGATTTCTTATCAGGGACAGAGGGAGTTTCGGAGGGGCAGGCGCCAGCTTGCTAGGGTGCGAAAATTGAAAAAAAATATTTCAGTACTGAAAAATAGTGGAATATTTTCTGAGTTCGTTTGTTCAAGAAAGAAATTACGAGTCTCAAAATAATGAAACTAATATTTCCACATTTAAGAATTAAAAGACCAATTTTTTACCATTAGAAACCATTTAGTAGGTTTAGACTTCACTTTGGAACATGGGAATGTTGCTCAAATGATGTTTACGTATTGATTATCTAACTTAACAGACATCTTATATTTAATATCAAAAGAAGTATTATTTACAATACGAGTTTACAGCTGGGCATTGATATGCAGAGTTCCGAATACCGCCAACATTTAAATCGTGCATCTGTATTGTGATCGTTAGTAGTTGTCGAATGACTTTTCTCTATTCTTTATATAATGTTTGAATTTGATGAAAAAACGTAGTTTTGTAGGTTAGCGCGTTTTGATATTTTTGTTAACTTATTTCAAGCTTTCTAACTTAAGTTAATTTAAAAAGTTTTTATTCTTTGTGTTTCGCCATAGCTCACGTTTTCCCCTTCTACCTCTGCATACCCGTGCGGGAACACTCGCATGGTAAACCCTACACTCTTCCCTATCCTTCTATTTCTATTTTAGGAGGAAAAGTTATTAACGAAACGTATTTATTTGTTTAAATATGTATAAAGATAGCTTCCATTATTCTAACACAATATCAAATAAAAGCAAATCAATTTATTGATGTGAGCAATTCACAACACTCCCTTAATAATATTTGTAGTAATTATTTATAATTACTTCAAATTATTTTACTTTATTTTACTTATTTTATTTTATTTTATTTTACTTTTATTTACTTTATTTTAATACTCTTTGACAGTTAGCTTTTCGCCTTTCGTAATACTTACAAAAATATTAAAATAGCTTTTTACTCTTGAAAAATTTACGTGACTGAACACGCTGATCTGAAACTTCACCGAATCACTGCTGATAACGCAAGTACTGGAATAGGTAAAACACAAACCAAACCTAACAAGCCATGCCTTCACTATTTATTATTCACCCACATCCCTCAACAATTAGTTTCACAGCACTTGTAGACGTCGACAAACGTTAAATGAATATTTTCACTACACGTCAAGAAACAATATTCATCGGTATCAAGCAACTATTAATAGCAATTCTAGTTGTTGCTGCGAGAGCAAATATTGAATTAATCATTATGCAAATAAACCTCACCACTCCGCGCAAATCACGGTGTTCACAGAAAGAGTAAATAGTACAAGATAGAGTAATCTAAGCCATCCACGCGTGACGCCACAAAGATGGCCACCATCAGCGAAATATATGTGGCATTGGTGATATCGATGAGTGCCGAATCAGTAAAATTTATCAGAATCTTCAAGAATATCTCTTTCGGTAGATTACGGTTTAAGGAACGTTTCTTTGATGACCTATGACCTCAAAAGTTTGATTTTTGAGGTCCTATAACGCTTAGTTTAGGAGTCATTTAACAAGATATTTGACTGAATACTACAGGTTGCATTTAACATAAATATTTTTATGGGTTTTTTTAAAGAGAAATCCTTCCCATTTTTTAAGTCAAAGTGCAATTCGTCACGTCCCCGTGAAATTGTTTCTTTACAGACCTCGTTTCTAAAGATCGGTTGCGATTGAGAGCTGCAAAAGGAATGTATTATACAGAAATAATAGAGGGGACGCGTGAAAAAAAATTTGGAATATTTTTATACGTTAAATAAAGATTTGGTTATTTGGTCACAATACTGACGTAAGTCAGATAATACGAATGTTGTAGTAAAATTTGAGTTATTGTGAGTTAAGTTCTTTGGTTTCTATAATAATATCTATGTTGTAGAGCTTTGTAGCATGCTTCGTGAACCAATGTGAGAAACTAATAATTAATGCAAACAAAGTTGTTCACGACTACTCATAGTATTAGCACATTTTTAAAATGCGAATAACATTTACGATGAAAAACTGTCTTGCGCTCTTTCCCGCCTGTCTGTCTGTGAACCTTTTGTTTTAAAATCGCCATCGTCACGCCAAGAGAGTGCCCAGAGGGTTTTGCAATGTAACTGTGATGTGATGGGTAAAAGTGACGTCAGCGAGGCTTGCCTGCCCAAGGCACCCAAGCGATGAATGTCACACGTATCTAAAAGTTGAATCCCCGGTCGCCGCTCTTTACAGTGAGCGATGCAGGGCTTGTAATCCCTTGCAATCCCTAGTCCCTTTTGTTGGGCTATCCTGTTGTAGGAAATTCGTAGTCATAAATATAGTAAATCTGTGAGTATGCATCAAAATATTTTATAAGTTGCGAATATACAATTTTTTTATAAGACGCTTGAAAATACAGCGAATGTTTTTTCAAATCATCTCTTCTGAAATTATTCGGAAACTGTTCTCGAACACCAACCATATTTTGGAGTAGGTAGTGGCCGTAGTCCCGAAGAACATGCGACAAAAAGAGTTGTGACCACACATTTTTTGCGATTTTTATTGTTAATTTTAATTCTTAAGAAAGAGTTTTTCTAGAACTACGCTCGAGGATGACAAAATCAGACTACAGTATATTTGAAGTTTCTTTTTACAATATTTCGATCGGACGTAATAGACATTGACAACGCTTACATTTCTTTTTAATTTAAGAGTTAGCGGTGTTCAGCTTTGTAGGAAATTTATTACTATTTCAGCCTATTTTTGAAGCATGGTTTTCTAGATATTTTGGTAGACAATTTTAAGTATGAAAAGCTATCAAGAGAGTTATTTTTACTACATAGGTAAAATTACCGAGAGGATGCAGCTCTCGTGTCTAATAGCACTTGAACGAATTAAGTAAATTGTAAAATACATAGATGATGATGATGATCATCGTAATCATATTATTTTACAATGTCATTTCTTGAAAATTAGCTCAAGAGTTAGAGACTTTTAGATCTCTCGCAATGAAAAATACAAACAAGCGAGAGGAGAAACATGGATATCACAGATGTCATTAGTAGCAGAATGAACGACGGGTTGTATAAGATAATCCTGGAGAAGTCAAAGAATCCGAGGCGGCCTCGAGGCCACGCGACTTGCAAAAAAGCCTGGTGCGCCAGGGGGAGTGTACGCCGCGGGCCACTGTATCCGAGGGGGAATTGTGGTGCCGCGGGTGTAGTGGGGGAAGGACCTCATCCTCTCTCACCCCGTCTCAGCCGCTTCAACCCCTGCGGGCACACAGGCAGCGAGCCAGCGACGACCCGCCTAATGAGCAGCTCTTTTTTCCTCTTCACTTCTTCCGACTGCCCCTCCCCGCACTCATTCTTCTTTCCCTCGGCTCTCTCCCCTTCTAACAAGAAGCGCGCACGGCTCACCTAAGAGGAATCACCCAGATTGGCCTAGAGCAGCAGGAAGGCCCCGGGTGTAAATGTAGTTAAAAACAAGTGTAATAAAAAGTGCGTCGCTGCGGCGGCTTGATTCGCCGGGCCCTCCGCCGGGGGAGTGAATTCAATTACATTTACTTTAATTAAGTTCCGCGTGGCTCCTGCCGTCGCGGTTTCGCTGGGTTTTCAATTAAAAAACTATGCATTTTTTCATTACAGCCGACGAGAAGCATCTGAACATTGTTCGTTGCGGATTTGATTAGCTGTTGAAACAAATATTGTCTAATTGGTAGCTGCCATATGTTTCCAGAAACATCTGTATCCAAGTGAGTGCAAATGAAGTGCGTTATACAGTTACATAGAAAATATTCTACTGGGCTCACTGGAAATGACTATTTATTTCTGTGTTAAACATTTTCTAGACTCTTTTAGTACTGTGAGTAATGATTATAAAAAGAAAGACCAGAAGTTCGAAATTAATGTGGCAGTGTTAGTTATTTTCTCTCGCCAAAGAAAATTATTTTGACGTATGGAACACATACTCCAAAGTTGATCATAAAATAACACATTCTCTATTAAAATAATTATGAATTAACTTTTTGGAAATCATTGTCAATAATTGAAACAGATTTGACAAAATCGTTCAATACCCTCGCATCGTTCTGGAGTAGCCTAAGTGAGGACTATGACAGTCATATAATTATTGTGAAAAGTCCCGTTATTTGCAAATGAGAAATTGCAGGCCGCGCAGAGACCAGTAACTCTGGAACTATGCGATACCAAGCTGATCTGGAATCGTTAGAAAGGTCGCATAGGTCAGTGCTCTTAACCATTCACAAGAATACTCTGCTGCGTGGCTCAGTTTGAAGAGTGATGTCAGGGTGTGTGTGGCTAGGTGTGTCCCGCACATAGATTTCGAGGGACAACAGTACGAAGTGTGTAACGTTCTCATCGATTCTACACGACGACTTTTTATTTGCCTTTCTGATTCTCGAAACGGCGTTTGAAGTCACTATTTCCGGGACACGTGTTCTGCTCACCTAAAAGTGCTAATCGCAGAGCACTTCGTATTTTAGTCCGTTTTTTGCGAACCATATGCATATCATGCCGCACATTATATATCTTGCACGGAGGCTGAATATGGATTACTTCAGATTGTCTTGCAGATGGAATAAAGAAGAAAAGGTAGTAACAGTGTACTGGAATATACACTTCCATTCACTTTCACTTTTCACAGAGGACCACTGCAATATCCAGTACTGAAAACTGCTGTTTCATTGAATGAAATTGATTTTAAAATATAAATAGTTTGTAATATTGAATAAGAAGAATGTCAAAAACGTAATTTACATTGGACTTGTTTGTAATTTGTCAAATCTTTAAACAATATAGAAAACAATTACAATATGCTAGAGAAATTATATGCAGATAACTTACTAAATTGAATATTGTATGTGGAAGAAAGTGTTAAAACGGATTCATCTGTAATATCCAAATGAAAACCCAAGTCCCGAATAAACTATTAAAATTTTGTCTTTTTGTACGTTGTTTGCCATCGATTTTCCATCCAAAAATCCATTAACGTCATCCAAGCTTGTGCTCGGCAACTCGGTTACGTAAGGCGGGTTAGGTATAACGGCCGCCACGTCCTTATGCAATCGAGTAGCAGATTACGCGACTGCGGCAACGCGCCCTCTAGCCCTGTTTGCGCTCTTCTTTGCACCCCACGCCACGCCAACTGTTGCTCTCACATGTCGAGGGGGGTCCACTCAACCGGAGATAAGATTGACATCGCCAATTGCGAGAGATAATGGATCGTGTCGTAAATTTCAAGATACGGTATCCGCCCTCCCATATCGCTCAGCTCCCCTTCATTAAACGGCTATATTCCCACAGTGCAAGGTTGGTGCTCCTAAAACCATCGGAACACGAACATATAAAATGTCAAATGTTTCAATTTTTAAAGTCTTCCAAGTTAAGTATATTATATAGTTTTCATTTTGCGATTTCTAAACGAACTATATTACTGTAACTCATAGAAATTTTTGATGCTGTTTTAAAATATGTTCAACTGCTGGATAAACTATTGTTAATAAACTGTTCACAAAAATATGGATGAAATATCAAAATTACAAAAATGTCGTTCAAAATGTCAACTTTTCCTGTTCTCCAATGTTCATCCTGACCGCTTCTATTATCTGAATCTTTTACAGTTGCTTCAAGAAAAATACTTTTATATATTTACTTGAATATATAAACTGAAAAAATCGTAAATTCTAGAGAAATTCGAATGAATTTCAAGTAGTAAAATTTGCAATGAAAGATATACAATGTGTGTTTAAATGTATTAACTCTAGGGTTATTTTTTTAGGGTTTATTGGCATTGCCTTCACTTCAATATTGCTAAATGATGTGCGAGGTTTGGCACTGTGCACCATTCACACATTTTGTTTTAGAAGATTTTATTACGATATGTGAAAGCAGCTGTACACACTCTGTACAAATAATGGAACATACTGAGCATTTTTCACTCTCGCAGTTTACTCTAGATTATTATTTTTTATTAGGTTGCTTGAAAATTAGTGAATGCAAAACCAGAAAAGGTTGAATGAAAACTCTTTTCAGAAGAACGAGTCGAATATCGTATTAATTATTGCGCTACATTTCTGTATTTTTACTACGGAACATAAAAGAAGATAAAATTCGAACATAAAACAGAACACAGAATTGTAGCATTAAACATAAAAGGCAGTTCAATTTTTATCATAATAAATTTCCATATTCAAACATTTCTTGCTGTACAAACACGTCCATAAAACACAAACAATATGCGAAGTACTCATTTCATGAACGTGAAAAAAAGTCCCTTCAGTTTTCACCGCCATAACCGAAGTCTCCTTTCGAAGGAAAGGCGAAATATTGACGTGACATTTAACATTTTTGCATTGAAAACCGAACTGAACGACACCATTGCAGAAAAAAATTGCAAAAATTGTTCTAAAGAGAGTACTTTCATATTTCTTTAACATTATACTAATGACTTTCAGCAGCAACAATGCTGCTGAAAAAGTCGCACACAATAGCACGCACATTACTGAAGAACACTACAATGAACTAAATAGTTTCACAAAAACGGTCCTAATTGAACGCTACATAACCATAAATAGTTCAACAGTTATTAAAATACCAACAATATTTAAAATGTTGCTTTTCCGCAACACAAGTGATTATAAATATTTAATGGAGAGCGTCCTCTTCCTGGAAGCCTTACTGTCGCTTGACTTAAGCGCTATTGTTGACAGTGATGCACGACGTATGAGAATTCAGTTTGACCACGCGCTATGATAATAGTTGGAACATTTAAATGTTTGAAATAGTTGGAATCTAATATTTGAATATTTTATTCAAAATCAAAACCGATACATTCTTACTGCAGTTTTGGAGAATGTAGCATACACACTTTCCACATAGTCGGAGACGGTATAGTTTTCTTCAAATTTCTGCGCGCATTGAAAATCAGTAAAGTGCATGAAAGGGCTTGATGTGATTTATTTGCAGTGTTTTTGAAAATAAGTGTAATATTAGATCACAAAATATTTGCAGTCGTTAAAAGGTTTAGTGAAGTATTTATGTACAATATTTAGTGGGATTTTTGAATTGAGTTTGCACATACAAGAAATATATCCAAACTATGAAGCCTAGTGCATAAGTCTTGTGTAATATCCCTCGTTAATAGGTTCTCGTCTACCCATCTATACAATCCATATGTATCTTTGATTCGCCAAATCATCAGTTTTCTTTTGCTATTTTGTAATGTGTAATTTTCTTTACATCAATATCCATTTTGGGGTTTTGCGGATTGCCATATAATTGTATTTATTAGACCAGTTTTCTGAGAACTGTAAAATCTAAGGATGACATTCATTACTGGACGAAAATACTATCGACTAACACCACCAGACTTGTTAGTGACGATGTGTTAGACAAATAATCTGCGATGTAATTTCATTGGGTGAAGAAGATTGAATGAACATTCCCGAAAGCGGACCTTCCCTACTGAACGAGTATTCTCGCTAAACATTATAGCCGGTGCGAAGCGATCGGCCATGATCGGGAAACTTAGTGTAGATGAGGGCAGGGGGTCGCGGCTGCACGACGGTGTAGCGACAACCGACGAGCGGAACTAGGAACGCCATGGTGCTGCAGCAGGCTCTGTTGCCGCTTCTTCTAAATTATCTGCGACCGGACCCAAGGCAGCAGCAGACACGCCGTCTTCTATTGACCCGCTCGTTTCAATTACCTTTACGAAGCTCTCGGAAATTTTGCACAATCGTTTCGTAGCACCTCACAAAAGTGTGTACATTCACCTGGAGCCGGAACGAGATAACGAGCTCCTGTTCAAACCAACTTCTTTCTGTTCACTATCTTTTAGCTTGCTTTTTTTTGCTTGACGGGAAATTCTTTCATTAATTTCAAAAGGGTTTGTATTTTCCCAAAGGCTCGGTATACAGAGGTATTTTGATTGAGATAAAACTGAAAAAAATACAGAAAATATTATCTTATGTATAGGAACTGGAAGGTGAATTGAAATAAAAATTGACGAAAATACTTATGAGCTTGAGAATAAGATTATACTTGGGTTCACTATAAAGGACACAGAATACAGATTCGCAATTGTATGAAAGTTTTTACCCAATAAATGCCACAGGGTTATTTTAATTCACCATTACTTTTTACATGGTGTTTTTTCTCAACCCTTCATGAGGATAAGGTGTGGAGTGGTTACATCAATGGCACGCAAGTAACAAAATTATATTATCTGTACAATTCACTTATTACTGGCTCTGTGGATAGTGTGATCTCAGCGGAAAATCTTACATCCTTATTTGAACTCGTAGCAGAACTAAAACGTTCAAAATAGTTTAACAGTTGAGAGTTAGAATGCACGTTTGCATTTATACACCAAGTTCAAAACGCCACACAAGGTAATTAGAATAAACGTGGTTCTTCATTTTCAGCTACACCGTCAAAGATATATCATCGTCACCCCAGCCTGTTCTGCTTATGTAGTACGTAGTCGACTTGCTCGTTTTAAAATAAAAGAAACTAGGTAGTGATAAATTATCAATCGTAAAACCTAAACAAAGAATAAAACTCCTCCGGGTCCGTTGATGTCCCCTCCCATTGGTGACGACTGATAAGATCCTTCCCCCAACCCCGCGGCGATAGTGTAACGGTTAGTGTATCAGACTGTTTTACCCAAGTTGGCAGGTTCAAATTCGCAGGCTCGATCGAAGCCGTGGATTTTTAAGGGCGAAAACATCCTTCGTACGCCTTTCTTCGAAGGAGAAGTAAAGCCGGCTGTCCCATGTTAGTAGATTTACTTGCATGTAAAAGATCAAGCCTAAATGACGCCTCTGAGCTAAATTCAAATCGCCTGTTTCTCGCCCAAGAAATACCTCCTTCCTCTGCTAGTTAGTGAAAGGAGCGTAGCGAAATTTGCGTGGTTAGACGGAAGAGCAGGTCTCATGGCCTGAGTCTCACCACGTAAAATCAGGCATTAATTCAAATTCAAATCAACCCCCAGACTTAGAAACCGGTACCCTCTCTACTCCTTTATCACATCATGATGAAAGATCTTAAGTCACTAAATCAATTCGAGGTGCTCGATTAAGTTTTATCCATTAGTATTAAAGTGTGCTATTTCTATTATTTCTCTGTGTTGCATTTTTTTTTCAACTGACACATAAAGGAGTAAAATTAAGATAAATTATTGTTTGTTATTTAAGGTCGCATCAACACCTAGCTCATTAGTGTGTAACGTTATGGTAACTTCGAGGACGACACGATAATGGTGATGACAGGGTGTGAAAGGACGAACGCAATACAACCATGCCCGAGGCGGGAGACGAACCCGCGATCTTTCGGTACGAGATCGCTACGACGCTACTGCCTTAGCAATCTCAGCCATTCGTACCGGCTCTCAATTCAGTTGTTTGTCGTAAAACAATAAAAAAAAGTATATGACCATGCGCTCTAATAATATAATGAATTGTCAATAGCAGGTTGAACAACAAAAAGCCAGACTTTTAAATGAACGAATGTTAATTAAATTATTTGCTTTTTCCATGTGAAGTTATTACTTTTCCCAAATTAATAAACAGCAGAAATATTGTTAAACCAAACCTTACAACATTATTATACTACATTACGATAAATTAAATATTTCTTTAAAAACATCTTCACGAATACTGCAATAGCATAGAATAGTGTTATAAAATGTACAGGTATACAGTACAACAGTTCTTTACATTTCAAGCATATGAAAAAAGTTGCGGCCTCGTCACGCAATACAAAAAATATCTAATGGATGAATTATTAATATAAATTCAATAGTCGGCAAAGAGTTTGAAAGAATAAACGTTTATAAATGCGGTCTTGTTATTTATACGGATACTTATTCGTGCAGGCGGCAAACGTGAGGCTCTAAATGGAAAACAATGAACTTCAGAATCAGTGCCTCACAGTTATGGCCGCGAAAATTGTCTATCACAATACTAAAGTGACAGCAATTGCCTTTTCACCTCCATTGATTTATTGAACCTCTTACTAAACTTTGTTTTTGATAAGGGAGATTCATCGTTTCGGCCACTAGCCACAAATATTTACCCATTTCCTGACCACTCAAGGACGATCGAAAAAGTCGATAGTGTCAGACAAACAACATTTGACGGCTTGTTGGCGATCGACAGACCTGTGTGTACAGAATGAAGGGAACTGACATTTTGGATATCTCAGTCTAATGGAATATGAACTACAATTCAATAAATTTATTGAATGAAGACAGCAGGAGACAATGCTCATGTGAAGTAGCGGAAGGGGGATTGTTAATGTTGATTTCATTTGACTGATCACATACTAATTTCACTTTTCTCGCTACTCATTTTGAATGCAATAAGCATCTACTAACCAAAAGATGGATCAGAGAATAAAGTTCAATGTTTAAAAAAAGGAAAATCCCTTGATATGGAAATTGGAAGAGCTAGAATAGTCTCCATGGCAACATTAGACAATTGTCTTCGATTTTAAAGGTTATAACAAGCCAAAATTAATGAATAAAACTGTTTTCATTGAGTTAACTTGATTAAATAAATAATTCTAAATTAGGTTCAAATAAAGGAGTTTTAAAAATTTCTTACAATTTATAGATGAATATTATAATTATAATGAGAATTGCACAAAAATTGTGCAAATAAATACAGAAGTAACGGATGATTAGTGCGAAAAACTTCTGTAAACATTAATTTATTCCAAAAGAATTCAAATTGAAGCGTTCAGGATTCTAAATTCGAAAGTCATAGGTGGAAAGCTACGGCAATCATTCTGCAACTGTTCTCTACACTGAGGACTTTGCGATATTCGGAAATATTTGTAGTAAATATTCAGTGGAGTTGTTTACAAACTTCTACAGGCCACTGCAAAAGGGCCTTGGTTAATATCCAACCTAGAATTCTTACTAAAGTGCGTTCCTTCACTCCGCACAAAAAATAACACGATACTGTAAATTCCTCAAGTCATATTACATTTCGACGTGACAAAGCGAACATGAAACAAGAAGATGACGTGAATATGTTGCTATGAAATGTTAATAAAACGGACCGCAGACCGTCATACGTTCCGATTGCCTTGCCCTTCATATCTCCCAATCCGCACTGATACGACAGGTAATCCTGTTTATAGCACACACGCTACGTTGGTCTTTCATCTGCATTTAGTTTGTAATATTCAAATAATCAAAGAAAACATCTAAAGCTTCTAATACCAGACAGAAAACATTTCGAAATGATGCTAGGAGCCTCTTTGCTCAAGGTTTCCAACATCAAACGCAAACTAAATTCAAAAAGTTAAAACTGTAATCTGATAAGTCTCTTACGCAAACATTCCATACAAACGTTTATGTCACCTTAGACTGTGGCTTTCTCTGTAAGTTCGCAAAACGAAACACACGCCCATTCCAAAGGCCAAATACCTCTATTCACAATATATTCCAGCCGTCACAAAGTTTTCCTCACCCACTCCTTCGAATAAATGTTAATTTCCTTCAACAGGATAAGCGTCGCATGAGTCAGCAACGCCAGCATCGACCGAAACGCACTTCCATAAATTCAGCGCGAATTTCGCCTGGTGAGCGACCGAGCGGCGAAGTCTCCCCGCGTGTCCTTGGCAGCGGTCCAGCGCCACCAACAGTTTTCACGTACGGCCGCGGGGGTTCAATCTCGGCCCGCTGCTTTCAACCCCTTCCTCCCGTACCTCCCGCTCTCGCTTCAGAGTTTCGTTTGAAGGGCAATCCCCAAAACTGGCGGTAACGCAAATAACCGATTTAGGCAACTTACGCATTTTACGCTATTTACGTTATTTACGTTCAGTTAACGCTAATTACATTATATACGCTAATAAAGCAATTTACGTTAATAAAACGTTCAAGAAGTTATTTTCGTTATTTACACTATTTACGCTACTTAATATATTTACGTTAATTAAACGTTCAAGACGTTGTTTTCGTTACTTACACTATTTACGCTACTTAAGCTAATTACGTTAATTAAACGTTCAATACGCTATTTTCGTTAATAACGCTATTTTCGTTATTACGCTATTTACGTAATTTACGCCATTTTCGCTATTTCCGCTATTTACGCTATTTCCGCTATTTACGTTATTTACGCTACGTTATTTACGAAATTTACGTTATTTACGAAATTTACGTTATTTACGTTATTTACGTTATTTACGAAATTCACGCTATTTACGTTATTTACATTAATTACGTTATTTACAATATTTACATTATTTACGCTTTTTACGTTATTTACGCTTTTTACGTTATTTACGCTATTCACGTTATTACGCTATTCACGTTATTACGCTATTTATGTTATTTACGCTATTTACGTTATTTATGCTATTTACGATATTTACGTTATTTACGCTTTTTACGTTATTTACGCTATTTTCGGTATTTACGGTTTTTACGTTATTTACGCTATTTACGTTATTTACGCTCTTTACGCTATTTACGTTATTTACGCTATT
>BOPP01000266.1:0-23032 GCA_017312745.1 Gryllus bimaculatus
AATTTAAAAAAACACATTAAAAGAAGAAATTGATATGTCCTCATCGGTGCCAAAGTAAACTTAGGCCCAATCCAGGAACGAATTTTACATTTTATCCAGGAGTCCGCAGATAGACGAAAAAAATACAAAAAAAAAAATTAGAACCTCCAATTTACGATGGGAGGCCAAAAGTACAAAACGACCCACCCCCTCCCCCCCGGTACAGCGATATGGGTGGAGCAGTACGCCAAATTTATGTCGGGAAAAAAAATATTATTTCAGCACTGCATAACTCTAATTTGCGTTATTACAAGGGCTTTCTTATTTTTTTTTTTTTTTTAAAAACACGTATTTTTTTAAAAAAACGAGAGAGAAACGGAACGGGAGAGAGAAGACAAAAAGGGAGTGTCATGAATATCTGACTAATGACGGGATAAAAACAGAAAAAAATTTATTCATGGGATGCCTCCCAAAGGGTAAAACTCCAATCTCAGGACGAATAATGGTTTTCCGAGATAGACGAAAAAAAAACAAAAAGAATGAGCAATCTTTCTCCAATCTGCAGGCAAAAGTACAAAACGACCCCCCTACGTGCCAAATTTCGAAAATATTTAATTTTACAAGCACTGCTAACTCTAATTGTGTATACAAGTAAAACACATTAAAAAGAAATTGATGTTGCCAAAGTAAACTCCAATCAGACGAATAGTTTCCGAGATAGAGAAAAACAAAAAGGAACCTCAATTGGGCAAAGTACAAAACGACCCCCCCTTACGTGGCCAAATTTCGAAAAAATATTAATTTCAAGCACTGGCTAACTCTAATTTGTTAACAAGTAAAACACAATTAAAAGAATTGCATTGGTGCAAAGTAACTCCAATCAGGACGAATCAGTTTCCGCAGATAGACGAAAAACAAAAAGGAACCTCAATTGGGCAAGTAGTACAAAACGACCCCCTTACGTGCCAAATTTTCGAAAAAATATTAATTTGCAACACTGCTAACTCTAATTTGGTATACAAGTTAAAACACCATTAAAAGAAATTGATTGGTGCAAAATAAACTCCAATCAGACGAATATTTCCGAGAGTAGACGAAAAAAACAAAAAGGAACCTCAATTGGGCAAAGTACAAAACGACCCCCCTTACGTGCAAAATTTCGAAAAATATTAATTTCAGCACTGCTAACTCTAATTTTGTATACAAGTAAAACACATAAAAGAAATTGATTGGTGCAGAAGTAAACCTCCATTATGATCTTTTTATCGCTATCAAAGTAAACTCCAATCAGACGAATAGTTTCCGATAAAGAGAAAACACCAAAAGGAACCTGAATTGGGCAAAGTACAAAACGACCCCAACTTAAGTGCTAAATCTCGAAAAATAATAATTTCAGCACTGCTAACTCTAATCTTGTATACAAGTAAAACAAATTAAAAGAAATTGATTAGTGCAAAGTAAACTCAAATCAGTCGAATAGTTTCCGAGATAGAGGAAAAACAAAAAGGAACCTCAATTGGGCAAAGTACAAGACGACCCCCCGTCACATGCCCAATCTCGAAAAATATTAATTTTAGCACTGCTAACTCTAATTTTGTATACAAGTAAAACACATGAAAAGAAATTGATGGGAGCAAAGTAAACTCCAATCAGACGAATAGTTTCCGAGAGGAAAAACAAAAAGGAACCTCAATTGGACGAAGTAGAAAACGACCCCCCCTTACATCCAAAATTTTGAAAAATATTAATTTCAGCACTGCTAACTCTAATATTGTATACAAGTAAAACACATTAAAAGAAATTGATTGGTGCAAAGTAAACTCCAATCAGACGAATAGTTTCCAAAATAGAGGAAAAACAAAAAGGAACCTCCATAGGACGAAGTACAAAACGACCTTCCCTTACGTGCCAAATTTCGAAAAATATTAATTTCAACACTGCTATCTCTAATTCTTTATACAAGTAAAACACATTAAAAGAAATTGATTGGAGCAAAACTAACTTTAATCAGACGCATATTTTCCGAGATAGTTGAAAAACAAAAAGGAACCTCAATTAGGCAAAGTACAAAACGACCCCTCCCTTACGTGCCAAACTTCGAAAAATTTTAATTTCAGCCATGCTAACTCTTATTTTGTATACACGTAAAACACATTAAAAGAAATTGATTGGTGCAAAGAAAACTCATATCAGACGCATAGTTTTCGAGATAGATGAAAAACAAAAAGGAACCTCAATTGGGCAAATACAAAACGACCTTACGTGCCAATTTTCGAAAAATATTAATTTCAGCACTGTTATCTCTAATTGTGTATACAGGTAAAACACATTAAATGAAATTGGTTGGTGCAAAGCAAACTCATATCCGACGCCTTGTTTCCGAGATAAACGAAAAACAAAAAGGAACCTCAATTGGGCAAGGTACAAAACGACCCCCCCTTACGTGCCAAATTTCGAAAAATATTAATTTCAGCACTGCTATCTCTAATTCTGTATACAAGTAAAACACATTAAAAGAAATTGATTGGTGCAAAGCAAACTCCAATCAGACGCATAGTTTCCGAGATAGAGGAAAAACAAAAAGGAACCTCAATTAGGCAATGTACAAAACGACCCCTCCTTACGTGCCAAATTTCGGAAAATATTAATTTCAGCACTGCTATCTCTAATTCTTTATACAAATAACCACATTAAAAGAAATTGATTGGTGTGAAGTAAACTCAAATCAGACGAATAGTTTCCTAGATGGACGAGAAACAAAATGAAGCTTCAAGTGATCAAGTACAATACATCCTCCTATTACGTGCCAAATGTAGAAAAATATTAATTTCGGCGCTCTTTTTCGAAATTGTGTGTATAAGTAGACCAGTTTAATAGAAATTCAACGCTGCAAACAAAACTCAAATCAGACGAATAATTTTCGAAATAGACGAGAAACAAAATTAAGCCTTATGTGATCAACTACAAAATACGACCCCCCTTTACGTGCCAAATTATGAAAATTATTAATTTCGGCGTTGGTTTTTGAAATTGTGTATATAAGAAGAACACGTTAAGAGAAATTTAATGGTGCAAACCAAACTCCAATCAGACGAAAAATTTCTGAGATAGACGAGAATTAAAATTAAGCTTTAAGTACAAAACATCTCCCCATTACGTGCCAAATTTGGAAAAATATTAATTTCAGCGCTGCCTTTTGAAATTTGGATATACGTAGAACACTTTAAGAGAAATTCACTGGTGCATACCAAACTCCAATCAGACGAATAGTTTCCGAGATAGACGAGAAACAAAATTAAGCCTCAAGTGATCAAGTACAAAACACCCCCCCCATTTCGTGCCAAATTTGGAAAAATTTGAATTTAGGCGCTGCGTTTTGAATTTTTGGGTATAAGTAGAACACTTTGAGATAAATTTAATAGTGCATACCAAACTCCAATCAGACGAATTGTTTCCGAGATAGATGAGAATCGAAATGAAGGATCAATTTATCAAGTACAAAATACTCTTTATTACGCGTCTCCCTATATGTTTTGTAATGGAATATCACGTCGTCATGCATTTATTATTGTGGATGTTTATTTCAATATTATAATACATGTATTTTTTTGTTTTGCTCATTTAGTATGGCAATTAGCTTTCTTTGAGTATTTCTTTTCACTACAACTTTTCTTTGACCTTCTTTCTTTAAAAAATTGTTTTAAATTAAAATAATTTATTTCCTTTGCCAACAATTCTGCTTTCTTCCGGTCGTGCGTGTATCTAAGCGGTTGACGTGACTTACCGATCTTACGCTTTTTTGCATAATTGATCGTTCGACGTCGAAGCGCTCTCCTCCATGCGGAACGATGTATGTGGAACCCACGGGGAGCATCATTCCTGGGTGTACCCATTAGCTCTGTATAATTACCGCCGCATTCCAATGACTTCATCCACTTGCTGCTCACAGGATGGTATTCTGATGAGAGAATTTGGTGAGGTACGGGTTGTACCTCGCTAACTTGAAAGTCATGCGCGCAATGCATTCCCGGCAACCGTAATTTTACAATATGCATATTGAAATTTAGATGACTGAGACATTGAGACCCTAGACTGTGTACATCGCAAAATAATGTAGAAGTCAAATTAAGGATAAATTTTTGATTTATAGATGTGTCTAGTTAATGAATGTAATTCGTCTAGAAATTGGGTATGATAATCAGAAGTCATGTCAATAGATACAAACGTAGTGCTTAAAAAATAACCTATTAGTTTATTTCTTTGTTTTTAATTATGAATAAATAAACATTTAACTTCTTGTTTTTAATGATGAAAGGCAGCAGCGGATGGATAGATGATAAAATAGTTTAACGTAAGAGAGTGTGTAGAAGAGTGGAAAATTTGTTGCTATAAGCGATAGGATTTTGTTGTAAGAAATACTTTAATATCTTGTACACAATTTTAGAGACACTTCCGTTTATTAAGTATATAAACGTCGACAAGAAAAAACAGGAACGGTAGTTTTCAAATTGAAGTTGCAATTTGAACATACAAGGTACTTCTTATTAAGCAAAAAATTCAATAATTCCTTTGCTATTATTTTACAATTTTATGAAGAGCGTAGAGTTAAATCACTTTTGAATCTTCTGCACATGAGTTGTTTGGAACTGGGCATACGTTTTGCAGAAAAGTCACGCCATCAGCTTTGGCAACGGATGCCACGTTAAACGCGTTCGAAAACGAATTTCCGAAATTGACAAATCACAACAGGGTCCATCGCATACGAACGCGGAGCTTTCATTGAACCAAAAGTCTATGTTTGATGGCAATCACGTTCGTTGAGAACCAGAGCAATAAAGGGAACAATAGTCCATAGTTTCCAACTGTTCTCGCGTAACTTGGAATTTGTAAGTAAAACGATAACATTGACAATTTATACTTTCTCCCTACGGAATAGAAAGAATGTTATGTAATGCTGCGCGAAAAAACTATTATTATAGGGCCATGGAAACAAAAAAGAGGAAATCCATTTGCTAAATTTAGGAAAAGAAAATCTCTAATACGTGGTGTAGCCAGAATCCATTGTTGTGGGTCCTTGATACCGAAAAATCGAATGACGAGAAAACGTCTGTCCGTTTTTTCTGTCTGTCCGTCTGTGAACAACGCTAGTGGCTAAACCGTTCAGGCTTTTTTTTCTAAATTTGATATTCCCCAATCGATTTGGCTGATGTCGCGGCTCCATGATTTTGAAACCTACATTTCAATTTTGGGAGGTACTTTACATGAAGCCCCTGCAACATTTTGAATATTTTCAAAGAAATGGCTCCATCATTTTTGATTAAATTTTGTTGTTGGATAGTGTGAAGGACTTTATGATTAAGAATAAGACCTTAAGAATGGTATAGTACAGGTGCTTACTATTAGGGAGTTTTAACATCAGGTGTAAGGAGACATCCTTAACTCTATTGATCACGTGACTAACGCCTTTATACGGTCGTAATAATCAACTTTCAGAAGAGTTTAAGCAATTGCGACATTGCGTTATGCATTATAACAATGGAAGAATTTCAAGCGTTGAGGAGAGAAATTGCATTCTACATCAACGAGTGTAGGCTAGTGGTGAGTCATTTAAAACACATTACGAGTCAACAGAATAACAAATATTCATTCTGCACGGAGATTTAAATTTTGTGGCCCTTCGTGATGAGTATGCAGTTTGGAATTTTGAATCTGCTTTTTTTGAAACTGTAGGAAATACCTTAAAATGGCGTTTGTTATGAGCAAAAGACACAACCTATCCCGAAAATATGATTGGAATTCCTTTTTTGTGAATTTATTTCCTGTCACCTCCCCCAAATACCCCGGTAAATCCTGCCAGCGTTGTGGAGATGGTAAGGAATATTTGTAACTGCCTTACATACGAGAATCAGTTTGTCAGAGTTGGAAAAATTCAACGTTTCCTGTTTGTAGGCGGCCATTTTGCCGCTTGTGAGATGACAGTAGAGGAATGCACTATTTATGAAGGTATAGGGTCGTACCTTAGGCCTAAGGTAAGACGTTATGGCCGCAAGGTTCGTCATGTGACTGTTAGTGGTTATCGTAACTACCTTACGGGTGGCGCTAAACTCCCTATTATTCAAGTATTAAACAATTAAATTTTATATTAATTAATAATTTAAATTTCCTTATTTTGAGATTGACCCTAGGTATTTTCTGCTAGGTTCGTGCGCGTTAAGTGAAGAAAAAAAAACATTTCAAATCTTGTTTTACACGATTTCTCCCCGTCACTACTCCAACAAAAGGCGGTTGGTTCGATTTCTTGGCAACGGATTCTACCAATGACACGAGGGAGAATCAAATGAAAACCCAATTTGAACTGAATGGAATACAAAATAGAGTAGAGACGTAGAGAGTTAGAATGCTCATTTTTTCAGTAATATACTTGTAAAGCAGTACAAAATCAAAACTGGCTTTTCTCCTTGAGAGGGTTTTCTGTACACCCCACTTGCTCCGGAATTTTGCTCTGTATTAGGATCAGAGAAACAAGTAATGATATAAAATGCGGGTGGGTATTTTAGAATATAAAATCACACAGCCTCTTCTGAAACCATGGTAACCTGATTTTTTTGTCTTTCTGCTGAGAGAGCACAGCCGTTAAACCAATATTTATGTTGTTCCACAATGAAGAAAAACACACATTTGTGAAATTATGTACAGGGAAGCGAATACATACTGCGCTATTTAAACACAGATTGTTGCAAAGATCTGTAGCTGACACTTTCCGATTGATTTTTAGAAACTGCAACGCATGTTTTCAGACAAGCGCGTAACCTTCCGAGTCTATCAGCAGAAGTGTTTTCTTGTCACGGAAAATATTTGTTTGAACACATGATGTTCCGGTACAGACTGCAAAGGAATTTGAAAATGATCTTCCAGGATAGGTGTGCGTGTCTAGGAGAACAAAATGGTATAAACTAAGTCTAATTGGTAATCTTAAGAATACCTTGCTGAGGTCTTTTTGACACATGGCTGGGAGGGGCTTGGCAAAGACCCGCTCTGATAGAAAAGCACGAACTGTCGGCTGAGCTGGAAAAAGTTATTTATGATTCAACTAGTAAAATAAGACCGAGTAGCGCACTCCCACGAGGAAAATAAAATCTCTTTTACCGCGTGCATCATACACAATTTTTCTGACAGCTTTATTGAGAATCATTTTATTTAATTCAAGCACACGCACACAAATCACTATGTTACATGAAAGTTAGTAGTAGCTGATGTAATCAGACGCCAGTATTTTGTTTTCTTTGTTGTATTAACAGGTTTATCTAAACATTTAAGAATCGTTCACTTTCAACGCGTTTTGCGTGTCTTCATAGTAACAGCTTTTACAAAAATGAACTTATTTCAATTCTTTGTCTTCAGTACATACAAAGAAATAATTAGCTAGAAATTGATTTCAAATAAAAAAATGTGTATTACTTTTTTCATAACGAATAAATTAGGAAAAAACTAATGAGACTTAATTTTTGGTGAATGTTTTACTTACTTGAAAAAATATTTTGATTAGGTATAATTAGATACTAATTAGAATAAGTCTGTATATTATATTATAAATTGGTGATGACTAGCATATATTTATATTCAAGAGATACAAACATCTGCCAGCACTAAGAAGACTGCAAACACATACTTGGCATTTACGCTTGAGTCCACAGATTACGCAAAGTGCGCGTTAAACATATGGCTATTGCTCAGTGATACGTCCCGAAAGGTTATTGCCAGGGCGAGCTCCACCGCGTGGCGCATGGCGGCGGCGGGGTCGCGCACAGCAGCCACGCACGCCAGCAAGTCCATAAACTTGCACCAATTATTGCGTGCAATTAAAATTAATTGCTGCGTGTGGCTCGTATTCGGAATAAATTGAGAATAATTATCTTAGTTTCGGACGGTGCAATACGCCAACGCATCGGAATAATACGTGGCCAGCTGGGAGCAGCCTGCACGGCGGTAAAAGAGACATTTTAATAAAATATTATATGCGTTGATCCAATATTTTTAATAGGGACGATTTATATAGGAACTGACTTCGACAGTGATATGTTTCTTGGTATTGTACGGCATGATTAGCTCGGCTTCAAAGAAGGTGTTCAGCTAATCCAACCTGTAGCGTGTAGCTAATTGGTAAAATATGTTACCAAACCTGATAGGGTGAGGGGATTTTCATTCCATTTCGGTTATAATCACTCATGCTGGGTCTTGTGGAAGATAGTGCGGCGTTAGAGCTGTCTGTGTTCGTAGTTGGTATTATTGCCTCCGAGGATTGAGGGCAAAATGTATATGATCCTTAATTTCGTGTGTGTACGAGTATATTCCATAGGAAGGTGCGTGAAGGGTTGTGGCACAGTTTAACTCATGCACAGAAAATATGGACTGCAATTAATTAAAAGAAAATAAACAAACTGTACTAGACGTTTCGTGTTGAAAAGTCAACCATATTAAATAGAAATCTTTCGGCGTACCATTATATTTTTTAACATAATTTATTGTTTACAGATTTTGTAAGAATATTGATGTTCTGTTTATGCAATGTAATATTGAGAAAAAACAATTTTTTGAAATGGATTGTAAATGTTATCCAATAACTATAATTGGTAATACCAAATTTGCAGTGTGTATGATTTTATTTACGAGATGAATAACTCAAGATGAAATACTGGAAATGAAATTAAAACCAACAGAATGTATTCACTCCAAAATTCATGAAGAACAGTACAGAAAAAGTAATCTTTAGAAAAAACGAGATAATTTATAACTCATCGAAGCAATGTTCTTAAGTAAAACAGACGTTTAGATAAGTGAAATTTACTGCAATATTTTAACTCTTGTCTTAAACTAAAATAATTTTTTGGGAGAAGAAAACAATTCTTGGCATTACTAAATTTCCTTCTACACTGAATTACCATAATATCACCAGACGCACAACATTAAGCAACCCCCTGTGAGAGAGTTGTTCTGTGTGCAGGTAATGATTGAAGCTGTAAGATATACAAAAAGTACTTCAAATGAACAAGAGCGGGTTTGGCTTAAATTTAACGTGAACAATACGTTAACACCTATGGTTCACTTTAAATTTAATCCTATCTACTTAAGAGTAGTGACTCGCAATTAAAAAATGATCATATTATGGCCGTCAGTAAAATTATGTTAACAAATGCACTGATCCTTACACTATAGAAGGATACATGATTTGGCTAATGGAATCCTTCAAATATTTTAGAAAGAAGAGCAACATATAGATAGAAAACAATAATATGCTAGTTTCTGCGCACTATCCAGGCATTAAACTATTTCGGTGATGATGATGTGAACATAAAATTTCAACGAATGAAGCCTCTTCTAATAAATATCTATCACAGACCAAATTTTCTTTACATGAATAGGAATTAATAGTAATTAACGGATCAGTGGTTTTACTACCTGCCAGATAGTCATGGTATCAACTCGTTATTCATTCAGAGATAAGTAATATTAATATAATTCATTCATTTCTACTAGTATTATTTATTAGAAACTTATTTTTATATTCTAATATGAGTAGATTCAATAATCACAGGCATCATCAAATACACAATAAATTTAAGACCGTAGAGAACGGATGTCGGAAAATTTTCTTTCAAAAATCGAACGATAACGGAAGGGAATCGATTGCCGCAAAAGCCTTTGAATCCTTTCCCCGAAGCGTTCAACAGTTTCGGAAATTAATTTCGGATATTTCTAAGTGAAGGAGGGACTTAACTGAGAATAGTAGGTTATAGAATGATACATAAGTGATATATTGTGAAGTGAGATGTCGTGCAGTATAGAGCAGAGAAATAGTGAAGGAAGTGGTTAAAGGCTCATAGTGAAGTGAAGTGTTGTCCAGTGCCGTCCAGTCCAGATTAAATTACCTTAAGAAAAAGAAACTTTTAGAATGTTTTATGAATCAGTCAGTTAAATACGTTAAATTAAAGGTGTGGTACCTTATCAAACATTTTGGATACCAAGCAACGCCTTCAATTGAGCATATTTAATTATTAGAAGGTATCTACCTCACCAGCGATCTAATTAATCAGACTGTTCCTATATCACTATCATTATCACAATTATTATGATTATTATTATTATTATTATTATTATTATTATTATTATTATTACTATTATTATTGTATAATTTGTATATGACCTATATTATGCAATGTTTGTAATTAGCTGTCACCAAGTTACGCCCATTTTCAGTTTAAATACATTTATCTTATCTTATCAGTTTTAGGGTTCTTGAAGAATCGAATCATATACGAGGATTATGCATTTCCACTTTGTTGATCCGAATGTGTCCCATCCTCGCAGGGCACGCAGCATTGGGATGGGGCGCGCGCGGAGGGCGACGGCAGCAAAGGGCAGAGCGCGAGGGCAGAGCGCGAGGGCGGCCGCGTCGCAGGTGCGCCGTCATTTGTTGTCGGCGCCCGGGAATCGATGGCGCGCTCAATCGACGTCGCCCGAAGCAGAGGCTGCAGCGGAGCGTCGCCCGACCGGGCGGGGCGCGATCGCCATCTTCTTGTAGAGAAGTTGCTCTAAGACGAGACCGGTTTGAATTATCACGTAACAAATGAACGTCATGTAAGGAGATGGCGTTGCAAGAGGAGGTGTCGAAGTCATTTACTACTGAGCCCCCTGCAAAATAAAATATTGATGAAGTAAGTGCGTGGGCATAATTTGAAAATTTCTTGCTGGGTGTAGCCTAGCAGTAGCTGTGAAAGCGGTCCCTTCTTAGATAAATCTCTCTATATTATGTCTTCCTCGTGACTCAGTGAGTACGCTCATTTTGTGCAAGACCAAGTTTTTAATTTTTTTTTAATTTTTTAATTTTTTTTTAAATTTAAGGTCGCATCAACAAGTAGGTTGTTAGCGACCACTATTGCTTGTAACGCTATGCTAACTGTGAGGATGACACGGTATGATGATGATAGGGTGTGAAAGGACGAACACAATACAACCATGCCCGAGGTGGGACTCGAACTCGCGATTCTTCGGTACGAGATCGCTACGGTCTTAGCGATCTTGGCCATACGGACCGGCGGAGTCCAAGTTTATTTTTGATGTTTTTGAGTTAATCGCTTTCATTTAGATTCTTTGACGCCATGAAGACCGAACGGAAAATAACCTTCGTCAAGAATAAAAATAAAAATGGTTAAGAGGGCAATCGTTTAATCTCATTACGTTTCATTTCACCCAGGGCGTTTTCATTCTCTTTTCTCTTTCCCATTCCTTAATCTCAGTTACACTTCCCTTACTTTTAGAGCATTTTTAGTGTTTTGAGATTCCAGGACGCGAGTGTGCCTTACAATTAAATCCTTCTTTTTACTAACAGTAACATTTCGTATATAAACATAATTTTGTATTAAATGACCGCGAATGCGTTTTTAATATTAACATTTTTTCCTGAAAGCCCATTCACTGTCGTGCTTTACCGTACTCTTTTCGGAGAACTAAAACCTTATTGCAACATAAAAGCCTTATGTTAACATACCTTATTAACATTCTATCACATCAATCGAAAATATCTATTTCTTCCAAAAATTCGTTATTTTAACCACAAAACCTTTTCTTTTAATAGGAGAGTTTACGATATGATTTTACCTAACATACCTGATTTTTCCCAATGAATGTGAACTAAAAGTTATTTTAACAAACAAAATTATTTTATCACTAAACAAATTTAATTTTAAACAAAAACAACGTACAATCTCTAAAAAAGCATATTGAAACCTCTACAAATTCAGTTTAATTCTTAAAAACGTATTTGAACTAAAAATATGATTTGAAAAAGAAACTTATTATATCCTTAAAACAATACTTTTGTATAGCAGAAAACTCAGTGGGTTGGTGACTCAGGACATCAGTTGATACTCCGACCCACCTTTGCCGCTATTTATAGTACGATAATATGACAGGACAAACAGAATGTGTCTAGAAATCCTGTTGAAGATTAATATTTCCCTTTGTGTTTCTTCTGAATACCTACTGATGAGTTGAGATTTCGAAGATATGTCTAGTCTGCACGCCACGTCTATTTTCCTTGTGGTACCTCGTGGTAAGACGCAATTTGGGAATGTGGACCAGCGCACTCAAATCACACGCGACGAATTCATTAATGTCATATTATAACAACGGCATAATTTTTATGATACAATGAGTAATGATACATTGGTTTTTAACGTTGAAATTGTTGGTAATGTACTGACGTAAATATAATGAGATCTCTTATGACCTCAGCTGTTATATACGTATGTTACCTTTATTGATATATTATTATTGTCTTCAAATGTTTTAAAATTATAATGTATCTATATTCTTAACTGTAATGTGTTAGTTGTAGTGTTCTGACACCAGGTTGTATAAACCTCCCCGCAGAAATAATAAATCTATATATCTAACTAAAGCGACCATAAATAAATAAAATTTTAAAAAAATGCGACGGCGTGGCGTCAATCTGGCGATGGCACCAGCGAGTGCAAGATTGTTGGGTGGGAGGGGGGAGGTTGGGGCGAGCGGAGGAGTCGACGGCGCGGGAACACGCGGAGCGCGAATTAATTCGTTGCTCTTTTGTCGGCGGTGAGCGAAGACAATGGCGGCGGCGCGGCGCCCAGGGCCCTTTCGAGGAGAGAGGGTGTCGGAAGCGAGAGGAAAGGGGAGCGGAAAGGAAACGACGAGACTCGATGCGAGTTACCTGAATAGGAAATGAGGTAAAGAAACTGTTTAAACTTTTGAAAAGATTGATAACTATGGATTTGATTAGATTATTTGTCCTATAACATGGCTCAAGTACGTCAGTGAAGGATGGATCTTAGAAGGTTTCTATTGTGTGTGAAACAAAAATCTGATAGATCAAACCTTAGCACATTACGAGAAATAACTTACTATCATAAACATGAAATAATTTATTTTAAAGGTTTTAGACATGAATATAACAGCCGTTTATGTGGCACAGACATTTAAAAGTTATAGTATCTTCTTGATTTTTTAAAAATACCAAATTGTGAGAAAATGGTCCTGATTTTAACAATTACAAATCTCTTATAATTAAATAATATTATCAAAAAGGGATTCAATTTATTGAAACCCTTTGTTTCACGACTGTTTCTTGAGTTCTAGTTATGCTAGAAGTCAAGGCTACAATTTCTCGACTTTTTTGTACTTTAAAGTCTACTACTGAGCAGTTGCGATGGTGTAAATGGTATTCTTGAATTCAGAATAGAAAGGAAGTAAAATAGTAAATGAAAAGGTGAGAAGTGGACCATTGTTTAGGTACGTTTTTAGCAAGAATATTGTTTACAGATATCAGTATATAGTAACGCAGCAAATCTCTAGAATTCTTATTTAGAGGACGCCGTTTGAGATAAATATTTGGGTTATTACGAGTAGGTTGAAGATGTAGGTACTCATAATTCTTATTACTTTATCACTATAGTACTCATAGCAACCGATGATAGGCCGGATCCGTTCATTTTAACAGACTTTAAAAGAATGTTTTACAATTCTACGTGTACATTTTTAAGGCTGATTCTGCTATAAGTTTATTACGCAAGTCAACTGTTTTAAATTCTTTTTCTATTGCCTTAAAGCTCTAATCTCCAGCCAATACAACTGAAATTTAATGATGATAAAATATTGAAGATTAAAGATATAAAAAGCACAAAAAACAAACACTAGCTGGGCAAATAAATCAGGAAAATAATTCATTCAAACAGCCTCATACTTAAACGAAAGGACTTTAAAATTCGTCATGGTTAAATTATTGGACTACTAACATATCTGCAACAACAACTGTTGAAATGAAGCATACAATCAGGACGTTCAATTGACTCTTAAAAATAAATGAAAGTTCTGCACTCAATACCATAGTATTTCATTTTATTTTCTTATTTAAGGTCGCATCAACATCTAGGTCATTGTCGACCACTATTGCATTGAACGGTATTATAACTGTGAAGATGACATGATACAATGATAGGGGATGAAAGGACGAAAACAAATACAACCATGCTTGGATCGAGATTCGAAACCGCGATCCTTATTTCCGAGATCGCTATGGTACCCAACGATTCCGGCCATTCGGACCGGCATAGCATTTCATTGAAGCTTATATTTAGCTAACATTTACAATCACAGAAAATTGTTCTGGGATGATTTGACTTGGAAATTGTACGTGCACTGAAGAAGAGTTCATCAAAGGATCCTTTACAACTTGTAATAAGAAAGGACCCTTACAATTTGTAATAAACAGTGTCACCTTAATCTGTATCTGAATAAACTCGCTTCCCAAAGCTGTGCTTTGCCATGTCATCAGTAGGCAAGTGAGCCATCCAGCCCCTACATAGTCCACATTTCAATGTAAACGAAGCATCAGAGTACATTGGAGCCAGGAACACTGTCCGAAGATTACTAGAAGGCGGTTTTTGGTCGCAACGTGTACAGTTGTCACAAAGGACGGCGAAAGTGTAGCCTTTCCACCTCAAATTAGCACACCCTGTCGTAAGCGAAAGTTTGGTGGAAAAAAAATTGCCTATGGCAGAGATAAGCCCACTGCAAAAGCAAGTTGTATGGCCTACTATAAGTACAGAAACTTTTGGGAAAAATCTCAATATAGCACAAAATACATTGTACTCTTTTGCACTTCCGAAAGAGCTAAAAAGTAATGCTTGAAGATGCTACGAGATGAACAATTTGTTAACATATATGATGTTCTAAATTAACCAATGCCATATAAGTAAAAAAAATATTACCTGAACGATTCCAAACTCTATAGTTTTGTTTCTGGACACACGTCAGTAGATATTTTATGATTGTGTTCTTCCAATAAAGAACATTCAAAGGCACTGCAGAGAATCGTTGATGCTGAACCTGGTAACAGCAGAATTACAAAGTAAATTAACATCAAGATAATAGCAGAGGGGTGAATCTACAATACAAAGTTTGTCTGAGTATCAGCTGTTTCATTTGCTAAGTAAACACGAAAAAATAAAAGACAAGAGCCTGTAAGTGAAAAAACGTTTTGAGTCGAATTGTGGTCAATGATAATCGGAACTCAGCCGAAAGGAATAAACGAGGGGACGGACCAGACGACCTTTCAGGTGAAAGCGCTGCGCAACGGGCGGAGGGTTTCAAGGGCTGCACCGGCAGAAACATCGGGAGAAAGACGCCCGGGCGCTGTCGGGCTGCACACAGCGCCCGCCTCTTGCCTTCCCTCGCGCGGCGCGCTCACAGCCCACATAAATGAGGGCTGGGAGGAAGAGACATGGATAATCGAAAAACGAGCGCGGTTCTATTCTGCCCCACGGCGCGGGTGGCTGACGGGGTGAAAGGCGTCTGGCGGGGCAGAAGAGCACAGCGAGCGGCGGGCGAGAGAGCACCTTGCGCCCCCGCCCACGCCGCCTGCGCCGCTGCAGGTTGATTGCTCTCGCCCTGCTATCGCCCCCTCCCCGCCACCGCGCCACCCCGCCACTCCCAGCGCGACCCCCGCGCCGGCGCGGGCCGGGGCCCTCGCCCCGACCACCCACCCCTGCCTCGTCTCCCGCTGCAATCTCTACAGATTTCACTCTCCAGACGCAGCGCGGAAGACGCCGCGCTCGGCTGCGAGCAGCCCCGTGCGAAGGAGACAGCGCGCGGAGGTTGCGCGAGCAGGTGAGGGAAGAGATATGTGAGGAATGAGAGGAACGGAGGGACGCCATTCGAGGAGGCGAACGAACAGGAAAAGAAAAGCCCAATGAGGGGGCAATAACCAGGATACGAATACGTAGATGTAAACTTACGGAGGCGGTTGCCGCATCTTCACGATGATGAATGAGTATGTGAATTGGAGGAGGTCAGGAGTAGTATGGAGATTACGCAATGTATATACAGAGGGTGTATGCCGCTTCTCTCTGAGAGGAAAATGACAAAAGGAGTGGCAGGCGACTTGGCGTCCGGAGAGAGAAGAATTCAATTACGGGGGAAAGAAACTGTGAGACGCACGTGAAGAGGCGAGAGTGGCGCGAAGGTCGAGGCGGGTGCGATAGCCTCCCCCTCCCTTCCTTCCATCCTCCAGCGAGGAGGAGGGGAGGAGGGTGAGGAAGGGGAGGAGGAAGGGAAGGGGAGGGGATAAAGGGGAGGAAGGGGATATAGGGGAGGTAGGGGAGGAACGGGAGGAGGAGGAAGGAGAGGAAGGGGAGGAGGGTGAGGAAGGGAGAGGAAGGGAGGGAGGGGATAAAGGGGAGGAAGGGGAGATGGGGAGGTAGGGAGGAACGGGAGGAGGAGGAAGGAAGGAAGGGGGAGGAGGGGAGGAGGAGGCAGGGGAGGAGGGGGAGAAGGGAGGAGGGGAGGAAGGGGAGAGGGGAGGAAGGGGAGGAGGGGAGGAAGGGAGGAGGGGAGGAAGGGGAGGAGGGGAGGAAGGAGAAGGGTGGAGGGGAGGGAATGGTGAGAGATGGTGAGGAGGGGTGGAGGGGGATGGTGAGGAGGGGGAGGAGGGGATGGTGAGGAGGGGGAGGAGAGGGTGGTGAGGAGGGGGAGGAGGGTGGTGAGGAGGGGGAGGAGGGGAGGAGGGAGAGGAGGAGGGGCGTGCGCTGGTGAAGCAGAACGGACGGCGCGGGCGCAGGTTCGGGAGCGGACGGCGCAGATGACACAGGACGGATAATGCATTTTAATTTGGCCAGGCCTCGGCGGCGCTCGGTGCCTCGAAATAATGGATCGCGGCGCGACGCGGCCGTCCTCGCGCCGTTATCGCGACCTTTGCCCCCCCCCCGCGCCGCGGAGGCGCTGACGGCTTCGCCCCCGCCCCACGCCGCCCGCGCCCGCCCTGCCCGTCCAGCCACTGATCTCACGTGCCTTTCTCTCGACCGACCGCCCTGTCTCTCTCGCTGGCGGAAGGTCGTGAGTCAGGGGCGTCCAAAAGGGGGGAATTTGCCCAAGCCCCGACTTAATTGAGGCTCCGAATTTATTGTTCATTCAAACGAAATGAAACTAAATTTAACGCTATAAGTTATTTCTGGTACATAGAGAAGTGCATTCTGTTTATGAATTCGGGGAGGAGGAAATGTTTTGTATGAAAGGAGAAGCCCCTTCAATCAACTACCTCAGGCCTCTGGTTTTCTCTGGGAGTCCGCGTGCGGAATTGCAATTTTCTATTTGGAAATTACTTGATATTTGGAAAACTCACAAACAGGTTTACATTGATTTTTGGAAATTTCACTGACGTTTTATAAAGTGCAAGCTGGCTGAAGATAATATTTTATTACATACACACGCAAACACATCTGCATTAACACTGGAATACTATCCTCGAAACATTTGCGTTATTGATATCTTTGTATCTCAGAGACACATGGTGGAAATTCCAAAATATTTCCAATTATTAAATCAGCATTTTTTGAAATATAAATAGCTAGAAGTAAACCACCATTTATCTTTTTAATAACGAAAATTTACAAAATTACTTGTAAAATATTGTAATCAATATTGTGTAGTATTCTGTTAGATTCTAAGAAAGAATTACCCATTTGTTAAACATTTCGAGAAAATTCTGCGATATTAAAGTATAAATGGACAATAGTTAAATAATAAATTCTATGGAACACATTAGTAAGAGTATTTTCCATTCTCCGAATTTTTACATCAGACTCATCAGTACAAGAACCACAATGTTGCAGGTCTGAACAGTGTCTACAAGTTTTGGAGCCCGCATCGCTGTCGCAGGCTTCCTCATCTCAGCACCCTCATCCCTGTCAACAATCAATATTTTTTGCGTTCTTGCTACATTTCAGGCAATTTGGCTCAAAAGTTGTTTTTGAGATGCCATCCTATGCAATAATAAAAACGTTTTACGTATTTATATATTAGTCATTGAATATCTGAGATATGACATTATTTTTGAAGAGAACGTCATTAACAACAAACCAGAAAAACAGGTAATTGTTTTATCATGTAGAATGAGACTAATTAAAAGAAAATCACAAAAGAACGGGTAAGAACCAAAAATATACTTTGATTAAAAATATTTGCGAATTTTCTATCGTAGTACTTGAGAGATAAACTGATGATAGCCGCTGATAGTGATGACCTTCAATTCAAATTCACTATGCTAATGTTTGGTTTCCCCGATTTGAAAAGAGGGGAGGGAGCCTACCCGACTCCTATAGACGCGTTTACAGTGCACGGAATAAGTCGGTGTATCTCACAGACAAGAATAACACTCAAGTGTTAAATTTTCCATTTGTTAGTGACATTTTTGTAATTCTGAGTATAAAATATTCACTGATTCAATACCTTTTTCAGAACGAAATTTAATACTTAATTTTAGTTTCCTGAAATATACGGCAGTACTTGGAATCATTAAATTTGCCAAATTGTTATTGTGAAAGTTCTGAAAACCGATTGTGATGAAATGGCGACATTTCTGCCAATATTTTCATTTAAGCTTCGAAACTAAAACTTTATTTTGTCAGTAAAATATTCAGATCCGTTTGATTGTCATGGACTCCACACAGTGGTGTCTGCTTATTAGTATTCCACTTGGCCAAAACTGAACAAACTGTTTCACTGATACTTTCAGTTATAGGAAAGAAGCAAGGTCAGTCACGATTCTCCAAATTAACTCCAACTTTTCGTTCTTCTCCCCTTCATTACCTCTCTCGATTTCGCGGAAAGAGCTAATTCTGGCGTCCGCGGAGCGTTTGCGGCGTGTTTGCTTTCCAAGGAACGGAGAAGCTTCTGACGTCGACGGCTCCGGTGGGAATTAGCGCTTCGATTGCGCGCCGCCCGCCGCCCCCGCCGCCCCTTCTTGTGGGGCGGGCTTGCTGCAAGCGGTTTCGCGGGCAGGCACCTAGGCCTCGCCCTCTCACTTGGCGCGGCGCCGCCGCCGCCCCGCGTCCGGGTTGTGGTTGGAGCCATAAACGCTCCTCAACCGGGTTGGCACCGCGCATGTACAACTTGGGTGCCATTCCGCGTCATATCGGAGCGATTGTGCGACCGGGATCTGAGCGCCAAGGGTTTTTTGCCAGCCCCCGAAGGCACGCGCGCCCCGGCGCCGCCGCACGCCTTCCCGTCGCCTTCCCGACGCGCGGTCCTCGCGGCGCCCGCCTCCACCCGCCTGCGAAAAGCCCCGCCCCGTCGCTGCTGCCTCCGCCCTAAACTTCTAAACTCATTCGGGTCTGCCTGGCACACCGCATGACGGCATACTCATGCGCCACTCACCGACCCAAAACCGCCGCACAAGTTACGCGCGAAGCACACCTTAGCAAGCAGCCCAACGCCCCATGGAACGCCACGACGGAAGTTCACCCTGCGCATAAGCCGCTCGCACGGACAGCTTGATCGCCGGACATGAAATGGTGTGTACACGACTCTGCTAACAGCTCCACACAACGTCTCCTCTTTAGGTCAGCGGGCTGTAGAATGACCTGCCTTATATAATGCCACAGTTCCATTCTCACATACAGGATACAAGCTATGCACCCACGTGCCAAACGCAACCGGTAACGAGTCGCACAACTCTGCCCTAATCAGCACGCGGATCCATCACATGGAAATCCGCTTGCTATACTGACGCGGGAACGCCCACGTCCCCACACAGACATAAACATCTCACCATGCTACTATCTGGCGTAACACGGCGCTGTAGCCCTCTCTGACGCACTGCCCGCGCGCCGCCCACCGTCCAACACATTAGATGCGCTGCACGACTTTGCGCACACCATGGGTGGAGTGTGTGCAGAGAAAGAGGAGAACTGCAATCCGCTACGCTCGCGAAGAGAGTGCCCTCTGGCTCTCTCTGCTCACTCTACTGATGCACGCTGTTTGTTACGCCCTCACTCGGTCTAGGTCTTGTACGTGCCTCGCACTTGACTTCTCTGACCTTCCGAGCGTAGAGGCGCGCTTGCGGAAACTCACACAGACTAATCGCCGTCGTGCTGGACCATCAGGCTCATAAATTGGGACCGGCCCACTTCTGACCACTAACTTTGTAGCCCGGCCAACTTGTAGTGCTACTAAGGTGGCGCGAGCTTTAGCCAGCGGGTGAGACCGGACAGGGGTGCCTCAATCGTGGCTCGAAGGACGACAGTCAGCTCACCCAGATCAACACCAGCGCCTGCTTCTCGTGGCCCACCGTTGTCTTCTTCTGTTGGCGTTACTGCTGCCATCATACCCCACTGGGCACGACATTCCGGATGTGCTGGCACATGAATCCAATGCAGAACCACCTGTCAGCAGACAATGCCCGCACTTGGTAAGCACCTATCACAGAATGGGTCTACCTCTTGTTATATAGACAAATGACCGGCTGATGATCGCCTATTTCTCATCTTTTGCATTTTTACGTACCTAAGTTTTTCCCTAATATTAAGGTATTGGGTACGTCCACGTGCCCTGACCGTCCACAATAATGCCCCAGCATACCTCACTAATTGGAGACTGGATCGACTTTCACTGGCCGCAAGTAAGTGCCCCACTGATGGGCCGGTACTACTGCCATAGGGCATTTGACGCCACGGTGCGCCCAACGCCTACTTGCGCATCACCTGGGCCCCTCATCCGCTATGCCTCACTCGCTCTGGACCTGTCCACGACTGCCGGCTAATTGTCGCCCTCAACCCGCCCGATCTATGGCCTTATCTTGCCCTAACCTGCCCACTGCCCCTAATGCCCTACTCGCCCACGTGCCCTATTGCCCCACTCGCCCTGATTTGCTCCTTACTGCCTCACCTATGCCACCTGCCCTACCCTCTTGCCAGACTGCCCTATGCCCCACTGCCCTATGCCCACTGCCCTATGCCCACTGCCCTAATGCCCACTGCCCTAATGCCCACTGCCCTATGCCCACTGCCCTATGCCAATGCCCTAATGCCCACTGCCCATCCATGCGCCACTGCCCTATGCCCACCTGCCGCTATGCCACTGCCCTATGCCACTGCCCTATGCCCACTGCCTATGCCCACTGCCCTTGCCCACTGCCCTATGCCCACTGCCCTACTTGCCCATGCTCCCTGCCTATGCCCACTGCCTATGCCACTGCCCTATGCTCCACTGCCCTATGCCCACAGCCTCTGCCCTCGCGCCAATGCCCACCACCCACTGGCTACCGCTCTCCAACCACGACCATCATCCATCACCACTGCCCATTCATTTCCAACACATCATCCTCACGCATCATCCACCGCCCATCACCTACCGCCCATCACCTACCGCCCATCACCCACCGCCCATCACCCACCGACCACCTGGCTGCGATCACTATTGGAGAAATACAGGAAACCCATCGAATCATACCTATAAAATTTTGTAGGAAATGACGGTAGTTATAGAAACCATACGTTTCTTTCAGAAGTTTGTAAAAAAAAACATGTCGATTTCAGTTTAGTTCCTGGCTCAATACTAAGTTACATCGGAAAATTAATTGATTGTATTAGACCTTGTAAGACTGTATTTGGTCTTTAAAAAAAGATAAAATTATATTTTGATAGCAGTTTTACATAAAAATAAAATACGTTTCAATTATACTAAAATATGTAGTATATAAATAGCCAATGTTTTGGAAATGATTATTTCTATCTTCCGGCGTGGTGCAAATTCAGTATTGTAGACAAAGGACAGAATTAAAAGAGAAATATTAGATAACATAAATATACACAAGTCCCTTATAAGGGATACACCTTGATAAATTTATTTTTTTAACTTAATATTAACTAAGGGAATCGACAGACGTTGTTCTCCCTTACCTTCTCACTTTCTCTCTCTTCGTTCCACCCTCTTTCTTCGTCTCCCTCATCTCCTCTCTCTCAATCTCCCCTGTCCCTCTCCCCTTGCTTTCTCCCCTCTCCCTCACCCCCACCCCACAGCAATATAAAAGAATGTTTAAGAAAGATTTAGTATTTAATGCTCTATAACGCTTCGTTGAGGAGTTATTTTGACGACATAGATTCAAAAGATCCTGCCGACTGTTGCGGATGCATATGACGTGAATAATTTGTTTTGTCATATTGTGAATTTCTATAATATTTTAATAGTTATTCTGATATTCTGAGCAGACATTAACCAAATAAATAGGGGTTAATGAAAATTATTCTAGCCGTTCTTGAGTTTATAAATGCTGTAACTAACCCATATATATATATATTATATATATATATATATATATAATATATATATATATATATATATTATATATATATATTATATATATTAATATTGGTGACAATATAATTTCAAAGAAGAAAAAACTCTCGGACATTTCAAAACATCAAATATTCTCTACGTGAAAACACCTCAAAAATTAAATTTATTTTTGAACATCAGTTGCGTTCAGCGAAATTATTACTCTTAATGTGTTGTATATTTGACATTTTAGGTTTAGTCGTCCGACTTGGCGGCCAGCTAACAAGTTGTCCCTCATACCGTGGAGCTTAGTTAAATTCCCCACGCTTAGGGGACATCTGGGAGAGACACATGTGTGAAACATGACCTATCCCTTCCAGTAACTGGCAAAGCTCCGCCTGCTAAGCAGCTATTTCCGTCGCCTACAAAAACTTTTTAAATTTGAAGAAAGTACAACTCTTTTGCCTCGACCGGAAAACGAACGCGGAAACTACGTCACAGGAAGCTAGTTACTCATGAGCTAGCTGCGCATGACCCATCCACACGCTTTACTCTTACAATTCCTTATATTCTTTTATCACTTTTTCTCAAACGCTGGCGAGAGATTCGATGAGGCTAGCCTCCGATAGGCCAGGCCTCGCAAAGCGTGCTTCATGCCGCGTGCTTGCAGGTCGCGGCCGGCGTCGGTCCGACCAAAAAATCGCATGTTGATCGTGGAGCCAGCAAAGTCAATATTTCGCGTTTGTATCACGCGGTTAAATATTAACATGTTTCAGTTGCCGTCTCGGGATATCGTGGTAACCGCACACTTCCACAAATACATCGGCTGGGCGCTGGCGGTTGTGGGCGGTTGTGGAGATTGTGGCGTTGTGGCGGTTGTGGCGGGGGCGGCGGGGGGCGGGTGGGGGCCGGG
>BOPP01000266.1:23057-58730 GCA_017312745.1 Gryllus bimaculatus
GCGTACTGGGCTGCAACGCTCCCAAACAAAACACAAACGTGTCAGTTACTGCCTGCGTAAATGTGAGAAGTTTATGAAAAAATCTGCATACATCAGTCTAGTACGTGTGAACGCTCTGCGCATACAATATGTATGAGCCTGAACAATGGCGAAGGGAGTCGCGGGGGCAGGGCGGGGGCGCGGCGGAGGTGGGGACAGAAGCGGGATTGTGGCACGCGAAACGAGTCGAACAGGAGAGAGCACGCGGCCTAAAAAAGTGGAGTACTCCGCGAGGCTCTTTAAACAAGCCGCTTGTCTCTGGGTTATCGGCAACGAAGAGACGCCACGGGTGGAATGAAAGAAAGAGGCAGGTTTATGAAACGCGACATCGCCCGTTCCCGCCGTTGCACACAAGCACCTCTTCAGTCTTTTACCGGCACGCTAGAGGATGGTGCTTGATGGAATAAAGTGTGAGGAAGGTTGGGGGAAGACGTAGCCTGCGGAAACAGTTAATGGATTTTGAGTCTGCATAAAATCGTATTTGCAAACGAAATATTAAACAGTCGTGTAACGATCCGTTACTCTCATAAATAAACGCTTGACCTCAATCTTTACGGAATTACAAAAATGTGTTTAGTATTTCATGGAAAGACAAGTCCTTTTGTAAGTGATTCTCACATTTCTAGGAACACGTTCGTGGAGTTTCTTTCCAAACACTATAAAAAACTGCGCCTGCCTTTTACATGACCCAATGTTCGCATTCTTACAAAATGTTCGTCAAGTACGTCTGGACTAACTGCAACACGACAATTTGGTTTAGCAAAGTGTGGGCTTCTTTGCAAATGCACTACTTTCTTAAACTACAGAATACACTATTAAGCCAGTTAAATACTGTCAGTTGGTAATCGTAAGTTATATAACTAGTACGTCATACCGTCATGAAACAGACGCAAAACATATGTACGAGTCGAGATTGTCGCTCGAGAGTAGGGAGGAAGACTAAGGATGAGTGCGCGAATCATCTAGCACATGTGCTGGTTTCATAATTGTTTAGCAATGCCCGCGTGCAAAAGACGTTTTGCAGATGTTTTGCAATAATTCACGAACCCTGTGTAATGTTTGAATCACAATTAACATGAAAAAACTAGGCGATTCTCACACGTAAAATAGGCACAAGGAAACCTATTTGTTTCGCCCGCATGTTGTCCAGCTACCTGTATTAAAAAAAGTGTATCATTAAATGGCATCTCTGAGTAAGCCACTAAATCTATATTTGTCGCAGAGGGTTATAAATATTATTTAAATTTTCGGGGGAGCAAACAGGTGATGCAGCACTAAGAAACTATTATAGACGAGGTATGAACTCTGATACAATTCAGGACTAGTGTGGAAAACAATTTTCAATACAGCGTCACAATTTCAAGTTTATCAAAAGACCTGTATATGCAGTCTGTAAAACACTGCGAAACTGTTATTCAATGATTTATTCTACAAAACGAAAGAGCAACAAAATGATAAATACATATGTGAAATCATCCTCAATCAATAGTAGTTCAGCGTACTAACATAAGTCATAAAGGAAATATATGTATTAATCGTTTAACTTTCTCGCGTAATCGAGTCTAATCTCAGTATATTCTGTAATTATCAATTTATGTCATTTTAATATTAAAGAGTATTCGTCAATGGACAAACCATAAACTGAAACATAAGCGTACGGCCAAATAGAGGAGAAGAGAATTATTTTAAGGAAATTAATTTTCTAATACATTTCTAGTAACAGCAACGCATTATACCTTCACGCCCGTGTGTTTATCTACCAAATAACATCTGTCACAAAACAGCAAACAAATTTTACAACGAGTTTTATCTGTAAGGTATGGCGAAAAATAGTCCGAAGGGAAATGAGACGAGAATGAAGAAGAATGAAGTACAGATATCAGTCATCCTGCGCTGAGAGCGTGAAGTGGCAAGAAGTTGGAAATACATGACTACTCTTGAAAGAGATGAGTACAAACCGAGAAAATGTGTCGTATAGTATAATATTAAAGACACACTAAAATATTGCTTGATTAAACAAATCCACTTTATGATAAATATGCATATTAAAAATATATATCTAGAAAAAGAAAGCTCAGTCTGACTTGTAGTGTGAGGAAGTCTAACAACGTGGTACAACTGAGCTAATGACCACTACTAAGCTATTTTTATGAGGGCGATCTTCGAAGCCAATGACCATTCCCCCACATATGGGCCCTTCTCTAACGAGCAGACGGCGGTGGTAAGAAAGCAGCGAGGTACGGCTTAGGAGTGGCAACACTGCTGGAGCGTAGCGGGTTTTAGATGACTGCGGGTGTTCTGTGCCCGAGAAGACGACGCTCCTGCGTATCTGGGCATCTGCCAAGCGACGGAACGTGCGAGACATGGCGGCACGTGAACAGGGCTCCATCTTACACGCCGTCACTTATGACCCGCGAAACAGCGACACAAAAACTCAATTAATCACGACTTTCTTGGTCTGGCGCGTTGTTTGGCGCGAAACCTTTCGGGCCACGCCTCCACTCCCTTACTTGTGCCGTGGCGCACGTTCTTCGCCCCTCCGCCGCCTGGGAAGTTCCATTCTGCACACGTTCCGCGTCGCCTACGACGTCGAGCATATGACCCGCGCAGTCTATTCAGTGAGCGAATTGTTTCTGCCGGGATGTTCATCTGAGACGTCGCTGGGTATGCTTGCCGAAGCCCGAGAAATCCGAATGCTTATCTCACAAGCACCGAGAGCCGCCCTTTCGCCCACGTCCATCATTACGCTCTGTTCGCTCTACACTTACCCCGAGATCGTGCGCATCTCAGGCAGCTCGCCATCCACATCCGCCTCCGGTAAAAAAGCCCCACGGCTATCTCTTAGTCGACTGCCGCCCATCCAGCACTTACACATTCCTTACTCGCCTTTCCGTGAACATCTTATACACACGTTTAAATCACAATTACCCCTATATACCGCTCCAAACGCCCAACCGCACCACAATCATGTCTCTCAACAGACTCGCGAACAGCTCCACACGGCATTATTAAAAAAGCCCGAACGAGAATACACCGAACACGATGTGCCCCTCAACGGTTCTGAGCGCCAAACCGACCCAACAGACCCAACTACTGAATGCCCAACGCCCCACACACGAGCCCACAACCGTGGCACCTACACGCGCGGACCGCCCCATAACTCCTATCCTGACCCAACAGCGCACAAAGCTGGTAGGAACTAGTCGTTACCAGACTGATCCCCTAACCCTAAAAACTATCTATTCACCAACACACATGCCTCCGTGTGCACACTTCTGCACGCGCGAGCTAGTACACCGTTGCCAGCCCACCCTTCTCTTACGACCCACCTGTCGACCATCCATTTCTCACCTGTCTTGCAACCCACTTTACTGTCTCTTGACCCCTTGAATCATGTCCATCTGCCCAGAAATTGCATACTAAACCCACTTACCCGTCACATATTCCCATCTTTCTCTTAAATTTGCTCCTTCTTTGCGCTATTGCTCCACATGCCCTATGCCCACGACCACACCATGCCCATCGTGCACCAATCCAGCTCCGTTGACCCATACCAGCACACTACTAGACTCGACCTGTCCGCAACTTTGACTACATTACTGTGCTCGCACATCATCCGTCTAATTCTACTCAGTGTCCCCTACCTACACACGATTCAATTTGCCTATCATCTCCCCTCAATCATGAGCCCCTACTGTCATCACCGAATGCTCTCACATCCTCGATGCCAACTGGCCCCTTGGCTAATGCCCTACATAGCCCCATACAGTTGCCCACGCCCATATGTGACGCCCAACAAGCCTCTATTGGAGCCACACTCGCACCTTATAAGGCGGCCTATTGTCTCCACTGTCTTCCTTTATCTATTTTTTACATCGCGTAAAATTTTTTGTGTTGATTGGAAATGCCCATCCTTCGTCTCCTTCCTGCCCATCTGCCCTCCTACTGGTTGTTTTGTCCTATTTGTCCGCGACTGCCCTAGGACCCACTGCACTCAAATTAGTCACCACAGCACCATATGAACCTCATGTCTATCCTAACCTCTAGTGTCCACTATGCCACTATGAGACCATCTCCACTTATTGACCACAAAATTGCCCATATTCTCGCCTCTGCACTGCCCTATGCCCAATCGTGAGCCTATATGCCCCTATCTTTGCACACAACATGGCAAACCCAGCTTGTCTCCTATGTTGACCAAACCACTCGCAGCGGTATGCCCCTACACTTAGCCCGTGATGCCCACTTGCCCTATGCCCACTGCCCTATGCCACTGCCCTATGCCCATGCCTATGCCCATATGTCCACTGCCCTAGTGCCCATCTGCCCTATTGGCCCAGACTGCCCTATGCCACTGCCCTATGCCCCACTGCCCTATGCCCATGCCCTATGCCCACTGCCATTGCCCACGCCCTATGCCTGCCCTATGCCACTCCCTATTGCCCACTGCCCTATGCCCACTGCCCTATGCCCACTGTGCCTGCCCCAGCCCATGCCATGCCCTATGCCCACTGCCCTTGCCCACTGCCATATGCCCACAGCCCTCTGCCCTCCGCCCAATGCCCACCACCCACTGCCTACCGCTCTCCAACCACCACGACCATCATCCATCACCACTGCCCATCACACCACACATCAACCATCACGCATCATCCACCGCCCATCACCTACCGCCCATCACCTACCGCCCATCACCCACCGCCCATCACCCACCGACCACGTGGCTGCGATCACTATTGGAGAAATACAGGAAACCATCGAATCATACCTATAAAATTTTGTAGGAAATGACGGTAGTTATAGAAACCATACGGTCTTTCAGAAGTTTGTAAAAAAAAACATGTCGATTTCAGTTTAGTTCCTGGCTCAATACTAAGTTACATCGGAAAATTAATGATTGTATTAGACCTTGTAAGACTGTATTTGGTCTTTTAAAATAAAGATAAAAAATTATATTTTGATAGCAGTTTTACATAAAAATAAAATACGTTTTCAATATACTAAAATATGTAGTATATAAATAGCCAATGTTTTGGAAATGATTATTTCATCTTCCGCGCTGGTGCAAATTCAGTATTGTAGACAAAGGACAGAATTAAAAGAGAAATATTAATAACATAAATATACACAAGTCCCTTATAAGGGATACACCTTGATAAAATTATTTTTTTAACTTAATATTAACTAAGGAGATCGACAGACGTTGTTCTCCCTTACCTTCTCACTTTCTCTCTCTTCGCTTCCACCCTCTTTCTTCGTCTCCCTCCATCTCCTCTCTCTCAATCTCCCCTCTCCCTCTCCCCTTGCTTTCTCCCCTCTTCCCTCACCCCCACCCCACAGCAATATAAAAGAATGTTTAAGAAAGATTTAGTATTTAATGCTCTATAACGCTTCGTTAGGAGTTATTTTGACGACATAGATTCAAAAGATCCTGCCGACTGTTTTCGGGATGCATATGACGTGAATAATTTGTTTTGTCATATTGTGAATTTCTATAATATTTTAATAGTTATTCTGATATTCTGAGCAGACATTAACCAAATAAATAGGGGTTAATGAAAATTATTCTAGCCGTTCTTGAGTTATAAAATGCTGTAACTAACCCATATATAGTATATATATATATATATATATATATATATAATAATATATATATATATATATATATATATATATATTATATATATTAATATTGGTGACAATTAATTTCAAGAAGAAAAAAAACTACTCGGTACTTTCAATTCAAACACTCCAACATATTGCTCATTACGTGAAAACACCTCAAAATTAAATTTATATTATTGATCATCAGATTTGTCGTCTCTCTAGCGAAATATTATACTTCGTATATAGTGAGTGTGTGTTTCATACTCTCCAAAAATAAAAAAATAAATTTTTCTGAATGTTTCATAATAATTTTTCAAAGGAAATAAGGCCAGGGCGGATAAAAAAATATTCAATTATTACCCCGGTAAATGCAATTTTAAATTTTTAGAGTATACAATAACGACTAGCTTCTACAACTTTGTTAGACATAAACGTCCGCGATGCCAGGTGTGGGATGTCATAAGTTGTGTTTTCCTCAGAATCTTATGGGACATAGGTCTATATTCTTCCTTGTTTGTAGGGGGGGGGGGGGCGACGTGCGGACCAGGCCAGGCTGCTCGCGCAAGTCTGTTGTGTAATTAACATTTACTCTATTTTCATTCTGCTACCAACTTTTTTATGTCTGCTCTCTATGTACTTTTGCCCGGATTCTGACCAAGGTTTTCTTTACAATCGTTTTGTTTCAGTGAAGGTCGTAGATACGTAGAAATTAGTGGTGAGTTGATCTTGTGGTTTTAAATTACTTTTCTCATTTCAGGGAAGTTTTTCTTAATTATTTCAAGAGAATTTGATAAAAGTGTCTCATTATCTTGCATGAAGTTACTTAGTTTTGGCACCGAAGGAAACTATTATTCATGAATTATTCTCGTTATATTGTATTATAAATATTTTCGGGGATTAATAGGAAATGACGAGATATGTAAAATGAATAACCCGAAAAGAACTGTATCAGGAACCTGGGATATGTGAAACTTTTAGGTGTAGAATCCAGTTTGAGGCACGCATGTTTGAGGGTAATATCTACCGTTTATATCTCCGCCCTTTGGATTAAAAATCTATTATTCTGGAGAATTGTTCTGAAGCTCAAATATCTGAGCCATCGTACGTGAAACTCGATCAAAGAAAATATGTCAGAAGAAATTGATTTAGAGTTATTAAATCGAATCTAATTTTCTTTACAATTTGTATACTCTGCATCTTTTCCCTTCTGTCTCAATTATAAAGTATAGAATTGTTGAGGAATCATACACTGTCCTCGACAATCTTTACACCAGATTCTAGTACCATTCACCATCTGATTTGGCTATTTCGAAAGTGATTGTATTCTAATATGTGTACACGGGATACTAGCATATACATGATTGATTATTTCAACTAAAGAGGGCAGCTCCCCGTTGCTTTTTGTAGCCATATATTACTAATAATACTACCAAATTAATGAAATTAGTATTTAATGGTTGAAATTAATTGAATTTTGGTTAAATTAAAATACAAATTTACACAGATAGCAAACAGTTGTCAATCATAATTCTACTTTTAATACAAAATCACAGTCACTCAAAATATTAACAGAACTTATCATTTCTCCCTGCTGGGAAGAGATTGAAATAGCTCTCTGATACACCAAAGCCAATCATTGGAGAAACAAATACATCTAAATTTATAACAATTAAATTGTTAATTAATTGCGTAAACTTTAATTTAATGTCTATTCAAATTTTCGTGTAATGAATGGTGAGATAGGAATGATGAGTAGGACTTGATATGACAAAACCACGACAAGGCCCCACAAAAACAACTGTCGAAAATTAGAAATATTTAATTGCCAATTAAATGGCCAAGTAATAAATAATTGCACTTCAAACTGTTTCAATGTCAGCTCTATCTTAATCTGGTTCCGCGCGCGATGTGAAATTCTCTTAGATCCGATTTACACGCTTCCTTTTCAGGAAGGATGTCGGAGTTTTATGGATGACGCGCATGCGCAGAGACGCAAATAGGCCTCAGTGCTCATAAGCCACAGTGCTCCAGCGAGCGTTCACTAAATCCCCGGAATTGTTCCTCAAAGAGAAGCGTGTTAATCGGGTTAACTTTTTCTGGTTCAGTAATATTGCGCATTAGTTGTGCGCTCATCTGTTTTTGAGGCCGCGATTTTCCACGTGGTTATGGAACAGCTACTTTTGGTGGAAATCGCAGTGAGGTCCTTGGACTTCACATTAGTGCGATTTTCTCCCAAGCATATAAAAAATATAAAATAAAACATTATGTCTGATAGGCAAGAGAAATTTCAATCACACATAATTATATGTGTAATAAATACACATGAATTCATGTAGAAAAAAGAACTGTGACATATTTATGCACAAAATGCATTCCACAAAAAATCTTTTCATATCCTCCAAATCCCAGATGTTTAATAAATTGTGTAATTAATGAATTTTGCTTTTTTTCACTATTTACAATACAAATGAGATCACTTTGAAAAATAATCAAATTGTGCATGAATTTTCTCTTGAAATCACTAACAGGAATCAAAAATCATTATAACTCTTAATAATAGTTCAATGTACTTTTTGCGCAGGCGTTTAAAAATAAATGTAAATATCTTGTTTCTTATGTTCTGATAAAATTGCAAAATCAATATCCACAATGTTCACAAATGTCCACAATAATGTACTTCTACAAATATAATTTAAATTTCAACTGACACTACCTTCCTTATCATTTAAACCACGACCTTTTCCATTAAGCTCATTGCCCACTAAGAGTATGTATATTGTTGATTTAGACATTTTCTATTTCATAAACTATCACCATGACGATCTCTAGTTTCATGAATGTTGAAATAATTACAGGTGTTGAAATTACCAACAATACTATTTATAAGATCAGCTTTCTATGGCTTAGTTATAAACATAATATAAACAGATTAAAACATCAGAAATAATATATTACAATTACATTTTTAATTGAGTTTTAATAAACACTCAATTAACAAATTAAGTCTCAATTAATCGAGCGTTTATAATACTCAATCAATCATGCTTTAATAATCTCTTAATCCTAACATTTTAATTTGTTTATGTTTCTTTTATCAGAAAACCGATGATGATGGCTAAACCACCGAAAACTGCTCTTTTAATAAATAATATTGTTGGCCATGACAACGTCTATAATTATTTAATTTTAAACGACAACGACAACTCACCACTAAACCACTATCCACAAACGCTATTCGCCATCTTGGAGAGTTTAAAAACTACACGGCTTTGATAAAGGCTCCTCTTAATTGCATCATAACTCTTATTTACTGTTCCTCTACGCATCCTCTACCAATATCCCTAATATACTACATGAAATATCTAATATTTTTGTCTAATCCCACCTTAATATATTCCGACTCGTCTGAAAAGCATTGCAGCGTTTCACTAGAGCTTTCGCCCATTTCGTCTGCCTACGCCAGCGCTTGCCCCCTCCCCCCCCCCAAGAGCAGAGTGGGCGCGCACAAGCCCGAGCGAGTCGAGGCCGCGGGGCGCGGCCGCGCAAATACGCGCTTAATGCGCCCGGTGTATGCGCCAGGTCGCGCGCTTAACGCGCTAAACGCAATCGGCGGCTCGCGGAGGAGGTAGAGGTTGGTAATCCTCGACCAGCAATTAAATCACGATACGCGATAATGCAAATGATATCGCGCGAAGGGCGATAGCCGCGCGCTTCCGATTCCACGTCGCGATAGCGGTGGGCGAAAATCTCGGCGGGCACAGACATCGGAACAAGTGAAAAAAAAAATGAACCGCGGAGCGGCGCACGCCGCTACCCGCCATCCGCGCTCGCCGATCCCGAGACGAGTCGACCACTATTAATAAAATTTTGACATGGTCGGGTTGCGCAATGGCGAGATAAAGAACGTGACGCCGACACTGGGGAATCATGTTTTCTGAATGACGGACGTACGATGGTTTTGGAGAAAGCTGCCCGGTAACATGCACAAGGAATTTTTGTTTGTTTTTGTTGTACGGGCGTTTTTTTAAGGGATGGACGTGTTTTGGGATTCCATGACGCTAAATACTTTGCTGTTGGTTGTCTACATGGTAGTATTTGTCTCCAGGAAAGAACTTTTCGCGTTGTCAGTAACAGTGTTATCTCCAATAACACATTTTATGGCAGGGGAATGCATTAATCTTTCTAAGCTTGACAACGCAAGTTAAATAGCTAAACGAAACCACAAAGGCAAAATGTGATCGCCTCTCATGATGCAAAATTCATAAGTTGAATTTTTTACTTCACAGAATCTCGTGATAATGTATAAAATATACAAAAAACGAAGAAAAACATCAACAAAAACTTCGTTATTCCTCAGCCGCCTTTTTTTGGGAAAAATAAAATTTCCTGGTACTGAGCAGAGGTCTAATGCGTTCATATTGCAATATAATGTGTAAAATAAACAAAGAGTTCATATATTAGAACACCACTGTTAACTGAGCTATGGGGTCAATCATGGGGTAAGAATGCTTCTAATATAAGTTATCAAAAGATGCAACAGGAACTCATTACCCTAAACAAAAGAAATACTACACAGGGGCCTAATTTGCGACGGATGGTTTCATTTCTTGTCAATAATTCACAGACATTTATCATATCTCTTAAATGAAAGTTAATTATATCTCTTCTGAGTAAATTTCATTTTACCAAACAAGTATTATTAAGCAAAGGCAATTATAGAGTTCATATGCCTGAAAGTTCATGTGAACACTGCAGAGTGTTAGAGTGAAATTCAAGAAACGTTTGTTTTTTATTCCATAATGTTTCATATTTGTGCGTTTTCCCTCATGTTTTTGGTTTGATTATGAACGCCGCATTTAGTTCGTGTTTGTTCTTCTATTCGTGTACTACATTTGTTTACATTTTGTGTTAATTTATGCGCAGTATTTTATCATTTGCAAGACATACAAAGCGTTTATATAAATTGCGTGAACGTACAAATTAAATCTTCACCGTTACGTTAATGAATTTGAGAAATGTCAATTCATTCTGTAACCATCGAATTCCTCTCGCACTGAAATGTTTCTTATGGGTTGCATTTTATTATTGTACTATTTATCCATCTTTGGCGTCCTTTATTGTAATTTACTGTATATATTACGTTTGTAATTTACTGCTATATATTACGTTTGCTAGTAACTGGTGAACCTTCCTTGGGTTCTTGAAACATTATTTTGGAGTTAGAAAGCCAGTTTCTTAATCACGCACATAGATTTCTCAGGTACTATGGAAATACCTGGGCTATTTGGCAGTACGCTTAGGCACCGATAGACGGTTTTGAGTATAGAGACCGCTTGTGGAATAACCTCAAAACTGAAAATTCTTCGCCCAACCCATAGGTTTAAGTTCGCGTTTCTAGCGCATTTGCCCCTATGATCTCTTCCTCCACGCCGCTGCAACGCATATACAGTGTATTTGCTTCATGCAGATATGGACAACGTATTGATACCTTCATTCATCACCGCTTCCTCAAACACCGCCCGTCTCACTCCCCTCGTCTCTGAGTCGCCACGCGAGCAAGGAGCCGGGGCGGCCGGAGATGCGGCAGCGCAGCGCGTGATTACGCGCGGCGTGCACTCACGGGAGCGGCGAGCGGCGTAAATCTCGCGGAGAAATGCGGACTGATAAGAGTCCTCGGGACAAGGCCGCGCCGGGAAAGGCCCTAATGCATGCGCACTCTTTGTGCTCGGCGCCTTTTAGTCGCATGGCCGCGGCGCTCCGTCCGTGCGGCGGAGACCCTGACGTCGTTCAGAAGAAATGAGGACGACGCCGACGGAAAATGTTAAGCAGGAGATACCGACCACGACGAAGAGGTTGGCGAAGTTGAAATCGCGCGCAGGTCTGAGGCTGAAGGAAAATTTATGGTGCGCGGCGCAGTGATGATTATGTAAGGGATACTTTTCATTTCGGTTTTCCTTTTGCTTTTCCGTCTATATATGCGCAGAAAATACGGGGAGTTTTCGACAGGGCTTTAATTGTCGGCGAACTCTTATAGTAGGGGCTCTGGTACAAAAAAAATGGATAAATCTTGATCCTGTATGTTGTAAATTATTTCTTCTAACACATTGCGTAGTCAGAATTGTATTGTGGGTCCTTGATCCCGTAAAATAGTTTATGGCAATAGGTTATGACCCTTCGGGTGGTCCGTCGGTCGGTCGGGTGGTCCGTCTGTCTGTGAACAGATCAGCGGCTCAACAGTTAGCAGGATTTTCACAAAACTTGACATTCCCTGATCGATTCAGCAGAGGTCAAGGAACAATGAATTTGAAACGGATTCTTTAAATTTGTTGGTTATTTTTCATGAAAACTAAGTTTGACTTTCCTTCAAAATCATTTAAATCAAGTTGATACCCGGGAAAAAAGTCGCAAATCAAATTTAATCTATCAAAATGTAATGCAATTTTTTTTCCATTTGTTGATATAATGAAGCACCTTCTCTTATATATCAAAATAAACCAAGAGAATGGCTTTCATAATCCGAAGCAATAAAATAATAGTGTGTATTAATTGACAGGAGACTCCATTGTTGAAATAATATCGCCCATAGAATTTCTTTAGCCAACAAAAAAAGGAATCAGCTACTTGTTATTGTTAAATATTCTTCATCTAGAGATCACCATTAAAACAAATATTAATAAAATATAAACTTTTCTAAATACCTGCATTATAACTATTATTAAAGTCCCTTGGTTTATTTGAAAGAAATGAATTCATTCGTAGTTAATCATATTTGCAATTCAAAACTTTTTTCTGCAAATTTCTATCGCAAAAGTAATAATACTCCATCTGCACTTCATTTTCAACTAGGTAAACATAATTCCCATCATAATCGACTAAAACGAAAACTACAAAAACAATTCTTCGACCCTCCGGAATCTGGTTGTTTTGAATCTTATTCAACTACGTGACATAGTTCTTACGTGTGTGAGCTGCATTTATTGTACCCTATTTTCCAAATTTAATGTACAAGTTATTGATTTTCTGCTACCAAGGACTTAACTGGTCTAAGACATTTTATTATTATACCAAACTGCACAACGTTTTTGAGACAATACATAGAATTAATATTTCTCCCTTTTTCGTAACCAGCGCCCAGCAATAAGTGTTTTTCAGTGGAAAAATCGCCGTTTCTCCCCGCAGCAGTGCAATACTTTCTCAATACCGAGAAGACAGTAGGCGATAAAGATTAAAAAAACAACAACCCTTTTTCGGAATCAGAGGCTGTAAAACATGTGTTTCTGTTGAAATCTCGAAATCGATTTTCCTCACCATTGCTTAACTTTTTCTAAAGGACAATATTACTTTGTACTTTCGTACGAATACGAGAAAATAAGAATGAAATACTTGATCTCTAAGCTAAAATTACTAAATCTAAATAAGTAAAAAATGTGAGATAATAAAATTTGGAAATTAAAGAGAAAGTTGATCGGAAAACGATCTTTGTCCAGATACACTCTATAACTGTCGGCTGAATGTCCGGAAGTCGTAATATTTTCACTGCAAACAAAAATAAAAAGTCAGTGTTGGAATTATTACGATATAATCAAGTTATTCTGGGATTTTGAGGCAACAGCAATCGCCAGCACAAAACGAAAAGAAAATATCCTATGTTACTTGTGAGCACATATGCCCACGTGACAGTCACATTTACCATAAGTTACATTTTAATCTAATTTCTAATAGATAACATTCTAATAGATTCTATACAAATCGTGTTTTGCATTTACACTGTCAATCCCTTCTGTTTCATAGAACTTAATGTAATATTTGCATTCAAAATTTTAGGGCAGATAAACATTGATAGGAGAAAACAGGTACGCAAACATCTGACTTTAAATGTTTCACATGGCTCACAAAACTGTAGAAACCAGAAAATGTTTAATATTAAAATTTTACTTTATTCCAATATGATATTTTCTTTGTAGGAAAAACTATAAACACTTGGAAAATATTCAAGATTAATATGCTGCAATATTTTATTTGTTGCGAGGTTTTTCTAGGAGCAACGTTGCCATAAACCGAGGCTAATACCATGTATTTGAACAGCTCTTTTCGGGTAGTGTAATAATGCGAGCTTTGTCCGAACCGCACTCCAAACAATCCCAACCTTATCACATACGAACACAAACTTTTCAGCATCATTGAATCCCCACGTCGCGTGTCGCGTGTCGCGTCTCGCTCGTTCAGAACTTCGTCTTTTTCGTGGTTTCACGCGTTTTAAACTCGTATTATCGCTCTTTCATATTCCGCTTAATCTCGCTCCAGGCCCCTAATCGCCCTAATGGGCGATGTCGTTAACCTCGTCGGCGGCGGCGGGGCGTTCGCGGGCGCGGGCGGGGCGGAGAGGGGCGCGGGCGACGCCTCGATGCCAGCCGGCAGCCGCGTGCGGGGACAGGTGCGTTATGAGCGAGGGAGGCGGCGGTACAAGAGAGTAGAGGTATATGTTGGGAGGGTTGTGGTCTAGTGTGAGGGATGTATTTTGGGAGGAGATGCGCCTGCTTCAATGACTCATTTAAAACTGTAAACTAAACACGAGCACCTTTTTCACATGAAGAAATGGGATGGAGTGTCAAAATAGAGAGGGCGTGAAGATGGGAAAGAAGGATGGGATGGGAGACCGGGACAAAATGGATTGAAGAACGCGATGGAATGGATTGTAGGACGGGGCGGGATGAATTGGAAGATGGAACACAATATATTGAATGATGGAACACAATAGATAAGGGTCGCAATAGATTGGAGGAGGAGACACACTAAATTGGGCGATAGGACGGAATTAGTTTTGGGGATTGGACGGGATAAATTGTTGGATCGGACAGGATAAATTGGGGGATGTGAAGGAATAGATGGAAGAACGTAACAGATCTTTATGAATGTGAAAACGATATGGGATTCTATGGTTGTGAAGAAGGGACGAGACGAGATGGATGGGAGGGCGAGAAGGAATTGTTTAAGGGACACGACGGTGTGGATGAAAAGACGGGTCAGGGTGGATGGGAGATCTGCTGGGTATGTGATGGAGCCAAATGGGAAGAGAGAATGTGATGCGATGAGAGGAGATGGTATGAATTGGGATGGCAGAACGTGATGGAATGAAATGAAATGGGAGGATGGGAGGGATGAGGTGGGAAAACGGGTTGGGATGGAATGCGTTCGGCAATGAACGAACGGAGGGAGAAACGCAGGAAGGAACTGCATACCCTCGTACCAGCTAAGCGTAACGCGACGCCCAGAGCTGCACGAAGAGCGGCGCCGCCGCAAAGGCAGCGAGCAATAAAGCCCCCGGCGCAGGTGTGAGCGCGGCGTCGCGCGGCGTCGGTGCGGAGGCGCCGCCAGCGTGGGGTGGCGCCGCGCCGCGCCGCGCCGCGTGCGCCCTCCGCTTTAAGTCGCACCCGCTAATTAACCCCGCTGATCACGAGCTCCGCAGCGTCGGCGGCTGGCGCCACTGGCAGCGTAGCAACACGGGTCCCGCGGCGACGTGTCGTTGTCGGCGGCGGCGTTAGCGGTCGTCAGGCAGTCGGCTGGCTCTAAATCCAGCCCCCGCGCTGCCGTCCGCCCACGCGCGCACTCGCTCACCCGTTCGCAGCCCGCGGCGTTCGCTCGCTCGTCCGCCCGCTCGCCGAAAGGGAATGGATCGGAGCGTGATGGAGCGGCGATGGCCGTGATGAACAACGTGACGCTGTCGCAGAGGTGCGAGAGAGAAAGATACGGCTGTGGAGGCGAGTGAGGTACTGGTGGTAGCATTGTGGGGTTGTGATGTTGGCGGCGCTGACAGGACAGGTGAAGGGAGAGCGGGGACGACGGAAGAAGCGGAGCGACGAACGTCACGGATCCTATTGGGATTGATTGATTGGATTCTGGGCGCATAAACAGCTAAGGTCATTAGTCCCGTAAGTGTAGTTCATTTTTATCTCGGGAAGTTGTGGCGGTCTTCACCCGCTGAATGGTGAGATCCGGCGCCGACCAACAGTAGGTTTGCGGGATTTCCCCAACCAGGTATCTCCCACAAGAAGGGCGCCACCCCAGCCGGGACAAGTTCTACATTCCCGACCGGCCTCCCAATATATGCGCTAGTGTAGTGAATGTTAGTGTAAGTGGGTGTGGGTGAAGGGTGCGTATAGGACAAGGAAGAATAAGGAAAGATCACGCGGTCTGCGTGTCCCGTTTGTTAAGGTACTGCTCCGGCATTTGCCCAGTATTGATCGCAGAAACCACGAAAAATTACCGATCAGAGCAGCCAGCCGCTGGAATTCTCCTCTCGACAGCGGTGGAATTCGACCTAGCCATGTAAGTAACTAGGGGCAAAAGTCCTGCCACCGTCCGCAGAGGAACGCTAGGACCTCCCGCGACATCAGTTGAAGCTCTGAGCCACCTCTCCCGGTGAGGCAGCTGGATGGTAGTGGGTTGCAGTAGTGGGAACGCGAGCGCTGATGAGTGGGCGGTAGCCAAGCGCCGGGGGCGGTGGAAGCGCCGACCGTGACAGTTGCGTCGGGGCTGGGCGAGAAGGAAACGGTGGCGGTGGCGGTGGCGGTGGCGGCGGGGAGCGGAGGGAGGCGAGGCTTATCGACGGCGGCAATGTAAAGGGGGCAACGAGGAGATGTAGGGAGGGGGGTGTCGGGCGTACCGCCGCGTCCCACGCACCGATCGCCCACCGGTTCTGCCATTCAGCGGAAGAGCGGCACCAATTTGGTTCATTCGCACCACCTGTCTTCTCAGCCGCCTTTGTCGCGCAACTCTTTTCATCTTGTCGCCAATGAATGCGCCAGAACTCGATTCGCTTTCCCGCTTATTTAATTGTCGCTTTGAGGTATTCACTATACATCCTACGACTTCATTGTAAAGGTTAACTGCATCTAATTTGTTTCATACGTATCACACAAATTGAACGGTTTACATTGACGACTTCATCATGGGCATTTTTTAAGCTTTACGTTTAATTTTAGAGTTGTATGAATCACTTTCATAAGTTTTTATATTCGATTGAGCAAGTCAGGCAAACTAGGTTCTTTGACATGGTGAGTTGCAAATAATAAAGTAAAAATAACACGTGCAGGTGCTACTACTATTGCGGAAGTTCTTGAACTCGTAGTTGGATTAAATTATGAATTAAGAGGATAAGTCAATAAATATCCAGGTCACAATAAACAATATTGAAAGGAATATCATGTACTTACAGTACAATCTATACTATTGTATACTTTTGTGTATGCTTATAAAGTCAAATAGGTTTATCAGGTCAAATAAATGGCCGATACGTACGCATTACAAGAAATAACTGATTATTTATTGACCGACTATCACTATTGCTGTAACTATTTATTTTAAGCACATTTATGTTTTCCAAATAAGCAAGAATGCATTAGCGACTGTAAGTGTACAAACAACTTTTTATAAAAAAAAACACCTATTCGCATCACCTATCCACAAAAGGGTATTTACCGATTGAAACTTCAAGTGCGAGACTACTAGTCAAAGCGTACATTCAAACATTGGATTGCACGCGTTTATTTGTTGGTGCTTTTCTAGGTGGATCTCTCACTAGTGCATTTCTGGCCTCTTCGGTTTACCTCTCGCTCGCTGGTTCAGGCCCTCACCTGCGCGGGCGCGGGGCGGTTCTGCTCTTTTGGCCGCTCGACAAAAGACTCTCGTTGCGCAAACTTCCTTTATACACGAGACCGCTCGGCAACCGCCGCCACCGCCACCGCGACTACGCCTCCAGCGTCTCTATCTCTTTTTTTAATCCTTGTCGAACATAACGGGGCGTTATTTTACGTTTTATAGTCATATTTGATGTCCCCGTTTTACTGTGGCGTAATAAAAGACTGCAGCTTATAACAGCCGACAATCTGTTAGTACGGGCCGTTAATGCAATCCTACGGGTCGGGAAGAGCTTAGCCAGCGCGACGCCAGAACCGCACTGCGGGTTGCCGGCGCGCAGGGGCAGGGAGGGTGGAAGGCGGGGAGGAGGCCCGGACGCGGGAGAAGCGGGCGGAGAGTGGCAGAAGCGAGGAGACGAGGATGGGTTGGGGAGAGAGGGAGAATGGGTGGAGAAGGAGGCTGAGAGGAACGGTTGGAGGAGGGCAAGTGGAAGGCAGAGAGCTGGCGGGCGGGGCGGGGAGGACAGAGCGGAGGAACGGAAGGGGGCGAGGAGGGAGGAGAGTGGCGAGAAAGCACGGCGAGTTGGTGTACACGGGGTGGAGTACAAGGCGAACGCGTTGAGAGAGAGGGGCGTGACCAAGGCTGCGGCGGCTGGAGGGAGAGCTCCGGATGGAAAGTGCTGGGTTAGGCGTGGAGGGCTACGCGGAAGACAAGCAGTAAACTCCGCACGCGACCGGCGCGTGTTTTATAGCCCGCGGCGCGGCGTGGCGCGGGGCGTGGCGCGGAGCGGGGCGCGGCGGCGAGGTGCGGTGCCGTCCGGGGAAAAGGCGAGAGCTCTCAGCCATCTTGAGAGGCGACGCTTGTTATGTCTATATCTGGCGGTCGCGGATTTAATATTCATTGCGTCGCGTCTGCGTTGACGACGCGTGCTGCCGTCGCCTCCGCCTCCCCGCCACGCCACGCGTCGTGACTGGCGCCGGACCATCTCCTTCCGCTGCATCAGAATCCACTGTCGGAGCTTTCTAGTCTTCTCGCGTGGGGAGGTCTTCTGTGTGCTCTCATTCATGTTTCTTACCTTCATCATTTCTCTGATTTGAACGTGATTTTAAATTACGTCAGGGAGATCAACAAGATGTATAGTGTGGGGGCAAAAATACGAATTACGAGCATGTGAACAAAATGACCGGAAGCAAATATTGAAGTGTGGGCGGTCTCTTTCGTCAAGAATTGCTGCCGCAAGGCGTCGTAAAGAGTACACACTCGATATGAGAGTAAGGTTGGCATGCTCAGAGTAAAAGACGGCGGAACAACACAATCAAATTATTTTCATATTCCAGTCAAAATCGAGGCTGTTTCATCATTTGAATATTTTTACAAAATTTCTGGAAATTACTCAAAACCACTGCCACTTCTCACGTAGTAGGAGGCTACTTAATTTTTTTGTATTGTTATTGCGCATTGCAAGTTAGAAGTATAGATATTCTTTTCTTACAATAATATTTTTCTAACGTATTTTCTTCATATATAAAACTATAAATATTAATTTTTGATATTTTGAGATTTGAATAAAATATTTTGAATATTTTATTATTAAAATATAACCATAACTAATAACGCAGGTATAACACCGTAAATAAAATGCATGTTCTGTACCGTTTTGTATTTACAAAAATGTTTTGGAATAAAGCAAATCTGACTTGAGAATACAAAATACATTTTTGAAATTCGTGAGGAAATAGAATGAAACTTTTATATAACACTGGTTTCAAACCAGAAAAAAAGCATGTCTTTACGACCGAGCGAATGAAAGAAAATATAGATTTCATATTGTGTCAATTCACGTATTTTAAATTGCTTCACACAACTTGTTGTGCTACTAAACAATTTTTTAAATTGTGAAAATCACTATATAGCTCTACAGAAAATAAACACACATATTTTTCTCAGTTTTTTTCATTATTTTGTAACAGCTCAATTTAAAATATTGGTTCGAAGTTTAGGGAGACTTCACAAATTTCACGTGCGCTGTTAGTCTGTGACAGTAATTTGGGAGTTCGGTTAGATGGCTTCAAAACTGGTGCGCGCGACGTGCATTCTCCAACCAAGCAAAGCAATTGCTCGATCGCGCCAGGTTTTTGAAATTATTTTGCCTCTGGTTTCCCAGAAAGAAATAATGATTTTACTGCAATATTTTTCACTTTCATTCCGCATGTTCATTTTGTCGTAGTGTTCACAGTTTGATTAAAAATTGCTTTCGTGTGTAGTTATTTTTAGAAAATAGATAGTTTCGACTCGTAGGTAAATAAATGAACTTTTTCCAAGATATAGATGAGAGGTTGAAACACAGGGGAATGTTGCAGAACACAGACCGTCGCCTAAATTAGACCAAATGAATGAAAGCATTTGGGACATAGACATTGACTCTCATGGTTGTGAGTGCTCCGATTGAGTAATAAGATTGTTAGTCCATTTTAATTTAATAAAAGTCACTTTATATATATATATATATATAGCACATAAGTAATGGCTACTTTTACGCTATACGTTACATAATTCATTAGCTTCCGAATACCCTTAGTAAGAGTAATGTTGCTAATGAATTGGTAGAGCAGCGTTATCCATTTCTCATATTTGAACATCCTAGACGGGACGATAGAAGGTTGTCTTGATTATACCAGACCATCGTAGGAGGCTAGCAGGTATTTCTCACCTCAATAGAAAGCAGTGAAATGGAACGTAAAGGCAAATGCAAATAGAACGTGATATTTGCGCGCCAACCAATGCCCTGGAAGTTGGAGTAGATTACAAGCAAACTATATTCTTGCAACATTGGGTAGAAAATTTGCCTCTTCAGATGATTATATCTATAAAGTCACGAAACAATGAAACTAAAAGGTTTAACAAGACATTTAAAAAGTTTTTCTGATATATTCGAATAGCCTTCTATTGGCAGAAGAGAATGAATAGTTTGAAGGAAAAGTCGATCTAATCAGATATTTGAAAATGAAATGTTTGAGATTTTAAGAGAATAAGAAAAGAAAGTTTCTGTTCACAAGATCACAAAGAAAATCGCTAGGAAATTGAATCTAATTGACACTGAACGATGTGTAGATAGAGAAAGGACGAATATATGATAATGTGTGTGGAATGTAAATTATAGGTTCACACTCGATACGTAAAATTGAAATCCAATTTCAGAATCATGCTTGGTTTACGTAGAAACAGAAATGAGTTCTGTTACTAGTTATCATGTTGTTTCTTCACATTTTCCTAGTCTACTTGAAAGTTGTGTTGAATAAGAATGACACATTGTTTTTATTAATATCGAATATTTTAAACCTAACAAGCAAGTTCAGTTTAAAATATTAAAATAGATGTTTCTAAACACAATCTTGAGAGTTAAAATGAGGTTTGAAACGCATTAAGTAAATATGGACTGTCAATTATATTTTTGCAAGAAAAATAATTTCTTTAATCGAATTCAACCACATGATTTTTCTTTGTCGTCTGGCTATTTTGTGTTATTTTTCTAAAAACATTTGTTATTTTAAGTTTATTTTCACTCGTGCATTTGTTTTGAGGTCCAAAATGAGCAATAGGCGTCCAAATTAGGACACCGATAGCATACTTTCAGTTTTTCTCCTTCCTATTTACCTAAAACAATTCACATTATATTTTGTAACGAAACTAAATATTTTGTTTTAATTGAATTTTTAAACGCCTACAACTGTTTGTTCATTCAAATGATTTCACCCTCTCTCACCAAATTTGTATTTGAGAAGTAATAGCATTGTTATTGCAACACGGATAATCTCCGTGTGTCACAGACTTTGGAAATTCTATCTATTCCCACTCCAGCTTGTTACTCTGGCCCATAACGTCTGTAATTGGTCAAATAATTTTGAAGTATTACTCCGGGTCAAGCAGACTTCTGTCCGCCTGGTTAACTGTTCAGATTCACATGTGTACAATTCAGTTTTTTCGATTCAATTTCTTAGCGTAGATGGTTATTCTCCGCCTCCTATGTCTCAAGCGTACAAGTGGCGTACAAGTGATCGTTTTATGAATATGTAAATTTAATGGAGCGAGAAAGCAGCATCTCTTATCTTTGATTTGAATTCACGTGCAATCTACATGTCTCACGCAAAGGACTCTTGCTTTGACAGTTTTCATCACGTCTTATAATTGTTCTACTGATGAACAATTGAATTTTGCCGTTAACGCGTGTCTAGTGTCCTTCCGTGAACTTTATGAACTGTGCCGTTTCTTTAACACCACACATCTAAGCCGTGTTGGGTATATATTGGCTATTCCCGGCAGCGGCCAGTAGTTACGAGCAATCGTTTTGGCGGTGCACACAATCAGAGTGGCACTGCACAGACAGTGTTGCAAGTATACTGCAGACGCAGCTCTGGAATATCCTGCAGCTGTTTCTGAAGTTCTGCAAGTCTACTGCAGTGACAGCTCTGCAAGTCTACTTCAGAGACAACTCTGCAAGTTTCTGCAGCTCTGCAAAACTCCGTAGTAACCACGTGACGTGTCAACACAACAACGTACTACTACAGTGTTGGGCATAATTTCCCCACTTTATTATTGGTGCCCAGTGAGTCAGCGTGATTTGCGTTTCTTTCCGGTGGCACAATAGGTACACTTTCCGGTACACAGTAAATGTGAATCGTGTATTTTCCTATCCCTAATTGTATACTAAGTATATTTAATTTAATGTGTATAATGAAAATATTTACTCAAATTTCATGCATCCTATCTCAATATTAGGACAGTTTGGACCTGTCCTCGACTGAGCTCCATAGTGCTTCAGACTGTGCGTAATAATTAAATGACCACACAAATTCAGTCCGCTATTAATTTCTTAACACGCGTAATTTATGAATTATTCATAAATTTATGAATTATTCATAAATTTATGAAATTTATGTAATTATCTAAAGGAAAGTTACATGTCCTTAAGCCTTGTACCTTAATGTTACCTTACGTTACATTACGGTACCTTGATATTAATTTTACATTTGTTTTAGATAACAATGTGGTTTCAACCCCTGAAGATGGGGGACTTCCCCAAAACTAGTTTAGCAATATGTGTTTTAGTGGATGATGTGTTAAATACTTTAAATAAAAAATACTTTAAATAACAATAAATTTTACTTTTTCTTATTCATTGTGGTCTGATTACGTCTATCATACGTCTATAATTTGGATTGCCACAAAATCTCGACTGCAACCACAAAGATAAAAAAGCTTTCATCTTCAATTTTTTAGACGTAGGACAACCCCGAAACCAAATCAAACTTTGTTAGGAGTGAAAATCGGACCCATGTTATCGTCAGAAATGTAATGTCCGTTATTCATACAAGAAAGTTTTAAAAAAATAGAGCCATTTTAACAAAAAATTGAATAGTTGTAATGGGTTTCATGCGAAGAACACCCAAAATTTAAATGAATCTTTTGAAAATAGCTGAGGTACGGGAAGTGCCATATCGACCAGTGAAGATTCATTTGTGAAAAACGCCTACAATTAGATTAGGAGCCGAAGAACAGACACAGGCGGACGGATTCGCTGATCCTCATTCTCTTCTCAGCTACTGTATAGATGCACCTAAAAGATGTTTTTTACCTATTATATATTTTCCCTGCCCTAAACGTTGTATTACAATATAAAATTAAGAATATTATAGAGTAAAACACAGACTTTTATGCACATCTTCGATTAAAAATTTGTAGCCGTTCTTGAGAAAATGTCGTTTAAGTATTTCTGAAAACGCGCAATTTTGGGCTAATTTTCATAGAATAAACTTTTGATATTTCACGACTCCAAAGAAGAAATCATTTGAAGCACTTGTACTCATAGATACCATAATGTTTAACAATGCCCGTTTTCTAAATATCATTTACGTGAGTGATTTTACATCAAAAACTTACATCTATGTAAATTGTGGAGAGTAATGAATGTAAAGAATATACCAAAATGACGGTTATGTCATGTTACTAAGTGCATTTCACACACTTTCTACAAAAAGGTAATAGAAAAAAATTGGAGTCGTTTTTAAAAACAAATTGTTTACAAATTGCCTTTATTTCATGCACAATTACGCGCAAACTTCTTACAATTTCGAAAAATTGCCATTCAAGTATTGACTTGCAAGAACAGATTTCATTTAAAAGAAAAATCTCGATCTTTAATGTAGTATTTGTTAGAAAGAAGGCGAAGAAATACACTTTTGCAATTTTCGAAAATTCCAAGAATACAATAAAAATCCGATCTTTTCCCATTTTTCTAAGCGTACTTTCCTCTAATTGATAAAAAAATAAAATTAACTCAATTCTTTTTTTCAGCCATCTTTCATCGCCAGCGGCAGCTGCGACGGGAGAGTCGGCAAGCGCTTCGGTGGAATCGAAGGTCACTGCGTTGGTTCGGCGAAGGTGATCCCGCGAAGGAATGAGATAGTAATATTATGGGGTCTTTTAGAAATCCTAAGAACGCAAGTGATGATCATGGTAGTAAGAGAATTTTGGAAACAACGGGATGGCTTAAAAACAAAGAGCTATATTACTCTCTATTTTGAAGACGGATATGATGCGTTGGGATGGATGATACAATGGACAGATACGCTATTGATAGGTTGTCGAACGAATTGGTCGTTGGACGGATAGGACGTTGAACGGATAGGTTATTGGATGGCTACAACGTTGGATCGATAGGATGTTAGACGGATGGGACCTTGAATTCATGGGACGTTTGGCGCATAGGACATTGACGCATGGGTCGTTGGACGCATTGAATTGTGGACGCGTGGGTCGTTGAGTGCGTGGGACGTTGAGTGCGTGGGACGTTGAGTGCGTGGGACGTTGAGTGCGTGGGACGTTGAGTTCGTGGGACAATGGACGCATGGTGCGACGGACGCATGGGATATTGAAAACATGGGATTTTGGACTGAGTGGATGGAGAGGGCGTAGTGCAAGACTAATGCGAGAGGCGAATGAGGCAAAACGAACGTGCTTGCTTGGGGATTGTGCAAGCAGGTGGAGTTTGGCCATCATAACAGCACGGGTGGAACAATGTGAAATGGGCGACGTGAGGGGAGAGGCGTGCGGTGCGAAAAGGGGTCGGCGGCTAAAGGTGTGGGGGAGAGTGGGTTAGGAGGTGACGGGATGTGAATGCGGTGCTGACGCTGGGAGAGTGGCGGGGGGGCGGCGACACGGATAAAGACGCACCCTGGCGCCCTGACACGCCGCTCCCCGCCCTTGCCCCCGCCCCGGCCCGCCCTGCCTCCGCCCGCCGGCCGCCGTCCCGGATTACTTCCGCACTTGACGGGCGCGCTGCGCGGACGTGATTCGGGTGGCTAAGTTTTCATTAAAAGGCGCGCTCGTGACGGACATACCGATCGCAGCGCCTCGTAGCGGAGTGCCACGAGTGAGCGTCCATCCTGTCTACACGTACCCACACCGATGTATGCACTTAGAACCTGCTTCTATGACGCCCCCCTCTGCTCGTAAGTTTAAACTACTGTATTCAGTTGTGATATGAATTCCATTTGAAATCGTTAGCTTAACATTCCAATTGCGAATATAAAAGGAATGAGTAGTAATGCAGACTTTTGAATGCCTGCACTTCTTTTATCTCTTGTTCTTATTTTCAATGTGTTTCAATGGACTAATATCTTGATATTTACGATTGTTCGTGATATCTACTTCTTCTTATAGGTACAAAGTATACTAATACTTAATAAAGTTAAGCACCAATGAATGTAATGTTTCTTCTTTCCTGGTCACAATCTCAATAAACACTATCAAAATACTAAACCGAACTTGGTAGTCTATTTTAGTCGGTTCTCTAAATATTTCATACAAAAATTTCGTTTGGAATTTTCAATATTGAAAGTTTCATTAAAATGTTAATTAATCTGCGTTTTTGAGCAATGTCGACAAAGAACGTCCATCAAGGGAACTGTAGCCATTTTACATGGCTATCCTTTGGGTTTGCACAAGATCTTACGCCCTCGTTAAATATTCATCATGCATAAAGGTAAGGCATTTATATGAGCTTTTTCTGGAAGAAAAGCTTTTAAACATTAATATTCATCCTTATTAAATAAATAATATTCTTAATGTATGGAATCGATATGGATTAATTATTGAAAATACTTCGATAGGAAAGTGCGTAATCGATTATATTTGAGAACGTATAGTACAAGATAAAAATACGAAATTGATGGAATAATAAAAATAGAGTAATTTCATTAGTAATGATTGGAAATCGTTCATGTGTTCAAACCGTATGAAGATAGATAATTAATTCATAAATATCATTAATAACTATACTTTTACACATTATTTACATTAATGAAATTAATACCACTAAACTTTAATGAGTTAATTGATTGTTTTAAATAAAATTTTTGGAATGTGAGGAAAATGTTGCTTAAACAATAAAGGAAGTGATTAATATGAGCCATCAATGCCTTTTGACACCACCTGTACATATCTTGACTGTACGTGATTTGTATCAGTTCTTCAGAAAATACTGACAAAAATCACTGTTGCTCATATATGAAACTAAGATCATGTTTCAGTCAACGACTGATCAATAATATTTGATCTTGCAAATAAAACAGATTTCGAGAGGTACTACGCAAATCTGATAAATAAAGATTTTTGAATTCAAACTATTATTTAAAAAGTAAAAAGAGTGTTTTCAATACAATTTTCAGATATACGAGAGATCCAAGATTAGAGCAGACAGATTCAAGATCGAAGATAAATATCAAAACTAGTGTTGGAAAGCCTTGCCTTAGTGCTTAGTCATTTTGAGTGGATCACTTTATTCAATTTAAAAGCATCATGCAATGTTGAATAGCTTGTACATCAGTATAAAGGTTTAGATTACTTATGGAGAGTTATAATGGTTAAAGACGATATTCAGCAAACTTTCACATCTACTAAAGGACGTTTTAATTTTGAAATTATTTTACCGTACTTTACAACAAAAACACGACGAAGTTTTCAGAAAGTTTTTTTCTGACAATGTAGTACTTTCTTTTATCATCTTAATGTTACGTTCACTTATATATTCGAGATGAATTTCAATAATTGGTGCGTGTGCAATAGAAACTCTGTACTAAATAACTTTCTTAAATGTCAGGTGATTATGATCATTATTAACTTTTTGTTCTACCATGGGTTATAACTACGACAATGGAGACTGCAATTCCGGCGCAAAGGGAACAAAAAAACCTCTCCCCGCGCCGGAGAGGGCGCACCGTGCTGCGGTGAACGGCGATAAATCTGCGGGCGGTCCACCGCAGCGCTTCTGCGAACCCCGGACCTTTGCGCGCGCCGCGCCGCCCGCTCCGCTCCTTTTTGCGTGCGGGGGTCGCTCCCGAGTCGGCGGCCCCGCCCTCCTCCCTCCCCTCCCCACTCAACCCCTCAGTGCACGTTCTCCCTCCCCGTCGTCATCTCCTCCTCCCCTTCATTCACATTCCCCTTCCTGCCCTCGTTTCACCTTCCCATCTCTACTCAATCCTTTCGACCTCCTACCCCCTCCCTTCCGCCACCTCTCCTTTCCACTCCTCATCCCACCCCTTCGTTCACTCTCCGCCCTCGCCACACCTTCTCATTATGTATCAACCCATCCGTTTTTCCTCATTTCCCCACCATCCTTCATCTCAGCCTCTCATCCTACCCAACCCATTTGTACGTTCTCGTTTCCCACTACGTTTCTCGTCTCTTCCTCCCGCCCCTTCTGAATCTATCCTTTCTCCTTCATTCCTTTCTCCCTCATTCCTTTCCCTGCTCTCAACTCTTCTTCCCATCCCTTATCATCTGATCTCATCTCACCACCAATCCTCGCCCTCGTCGCCCCGTCCCATCTGTTTTCTTTCCATCGCTCCGTCCCATTTCCCCTCCCGCCCTCGCAAGTCTTCGGGTGCACTTGCGCCCTGTGGCGCAACTTTTAATGACGGCCTCGTCGCCGCACCGTCGGTCGCCACCGTCCCTCCCCGTCGGCCTCCCCGTCGCCTTCCCCGTCGCCTCCCCGCTTCGCTCCCCGTCGGCCTTCCCCGTTCGCCTCCCGTCGGCCTCCCCGATCGCCTCCCCGTCGCCTCCCCGTCGCCTCCCGTCGCCTCCCGTCGCCTCCCCCGTCGCCTCCAGTCGCCACTCCGCCGCCCAGCTGCCGCCGCCCGCCCCCGCCCATGCGCATCACGAGGTTGTGTGCTCGCGGCGCCGGGGGTTCCTGTCCTTGCTTTGGCACACGTCCGCCCGGGCCACCGCCTTTCACAAAGCCAAACTCGCCCACCGCCGGACGCCTCGGTTGTTTTGTGACTTCATGGCGGATAGGGTGTCATCAGCACGTATAGGGCGAACACTTCAAGTGCTTTCGAATTTCAGAAGGAGCGCTGTGGAGAGAAGTGGTCAAATCACCCAACTGAACGGCAGACTATATTATGCTGGCGTTCTGTACCGCTTGTCGCGACAGTGTGGCGATACAGCAGGCGATATGTGGGCGTGTTTGGCAGCGATGATTATTCGTAGCTCGTCAGTCCACCTAATACGTTTGCAATCTGCCACCTGTGAGATGCTAGTATAAATGTTACTGCTAAGGATAGATTTATGTGACCTACATACCTCGGAAATGCTAGCCTGTGACCTTACTGAACGGTGACCTTAATGAACTATTGCTGTCCATTGTGTCTATTCATTTGATATTTATGAATTTGTGAATTTATCACAATTTTAGCAGCAGTGAAAGCATTATAATAACGCCAAAACTTCCGATAGGAGTTGCAGCGTACACAAACTTAATATCGGGTGTATTGAGATGGAACGGCGGGACCATGCACAGGGAGAACGGTATTGTTACCGCGATAGCGAAATAATAACTTAAAAAAACGACATTGACGCAGTCAGTGACGCGTGCTTATGTTGCGCTCGCTGGCGCGAATAGCGGGAAACCACGAAATTCAGTAGAAATGGAGACGTGTACCACAGACGTGTACAAATCACTAGTTGTATGATTTGTACCTCGTATTGGAGAAGTGCCGCGAGCAGTTTCGTAGCAATCGTGGAGAGAAGCCAAGTAATACGCGTATTTGGCGCATTATAACTTGGTTTGTACGTTGGCCGCACGGAATGTAGTCTCCGAAGCGCTTCGAAACACTGTAGAAACCAGCATGACAAAAAGAATCCGTAAAGAAAACTCTTATTTTGGTCAAGAAAGTGGTAACCATGACAATTTCTTCAATACTTAATGGTTCTTACAGCAAGGTGTTAGTCTTGTCAATTATGTGTAGTATTTTCAGAATTTTCTCTTCTTACGAGAACATAGAATGGCGATGTACAGAACTTCTCGTCGCAGTTTCCGCAAATGCTCTCCCAATCATCGAAGCAAGCATCAAAGTAGCCTCGACACGGAGCCAGGAGTCGAGTAGCAGTTGTGGGTTAAAGGGCTTTGTCAGAAGGTCGGTCATTCCGTGCTATTCTCAGAGTGTTCCAGAAAGGTGCTTTGCTCTCGGTTCACCTCACACTGTTGCTACGCGGTGGTAATATTTCTTGGCGAAAGGCGTGTTAAGAGATACTGCTCCACCACGACGCAAATACTTTCACTGCACACGCCATATGCGTCATTAGATAACTTTAAAGATCCAAAAGTAGATTCTTTGACAAGTAATTGGAATACTCAAATGAAATATTATTCTTACGTAGTCAGGAAAGTGTTTTATTCAACTTAATTTTCTATCAAAAAGGCCAACAAATGTATCTTGCTTTGTCTCATTTCTTTCTGGAACCTGTTTGACACGAAAGAAGCCAATTTTCCGGTTAATTGTTACATTTACATGTACTGAATATTTACATTCAGCGCTAATGAACTTAAGAATTTTGCATTGCTGAGCAACGGAGTATTTCTAAAAAGCAATAAACGTTACTTTCGGCTTTGAAGTTCTCGTATTTAACACAAATCCTTCCTAAGAAAAGTGAAATGCACGCTTTACAGGTGACTCATACATGTTTTTGAAACTGTTTAAGGTTTACAATTGCTGTTTGCTCAAGTATTGTATAAAGAGAGAAAATCACTGATTCCTTTTGTTTGTTTAAACGATTTTTAATGTTGAAGATTTTAGAAACAACTTTTATTTTTTAAATGGAAACACATTTTACAGTATTCTCGAATAGAGTAGTTAAGTGATATAAATACTGTTTTGTATTTATCTGTGTAAAACATATGTTCCGTCGTTTCTTGCCACGTTTTTTTCCGTCTTTGCATTAAGAGTTTTCGACACGAGGAAATAGGGTTTTTGCTGGCGACTTTGCTGACCTCAAATTGTTTCCAGGATATTAACTTTGGTCAACTTACGTAGTCCAAGAGAGATTTATTGTTAATACGAACGTTTATATTCTCTGCGAGTGAAGGAACAAATGTCTAGTCTACTTCCTCATAGCCACGGCACTTTCGTAATTCGTTTAAGAGATAACTGATGACTATCTAATGATAATTACCTCGGATATCGAAATTCGCATCCACTGCTCTCGAATCCCAGTTAGAGCGAGGCGCTTCCATCGAGCGATAGAATTACTTAATCTCTAAAACGTACTTTACTCTGCCTCTGCTCCCCAATCTCGCCAAATCGATAATCGCGTAGTCGACATATCGGAACCGCATCCTTCCTCCCAATTTAGAACGCCGGCGATGCCTGGAGTCTCCACGGAGCAAACAAGTGAAGCACCGGGCTTCCGTCCTTTAGAGTGAAGTTCAGGGAATCGCTTTCTGGTGAAGACTGTAGTGGTGATGGGAAGCGGAATAATAAAAGAGGTGGAAGAGAAATCAGCGCAGTCTATTGTCGTGTAGGGTTTCAAGAGCGGAAGGTCGCATCGAGAGGAAGTCATGATTAGTGAGAAGAGATTTTGTAGTGTAGAAGATGTCCGTAATTATTTTGATGAAATTGTCATTGGTCTGGCTCGTCATAATCGTATTAAATCTTTGACGCATTGACAGCAGACAACAGGTGAATGCTTTTTGTGAAATTAAAAATAAGATACTTTTGCGTCTCCCTGCTTTTAAAAGCTGCGAATTCCTGTAAATAGATTTTCTCTAAGGCAGAATAAAGTGATAATTTTCGATTGCGGAGGTACAAGCAAAGTGGAAATGGTAAATAATTACTTCATAATTCACTATTGGAGAAAGTAATACAAATGTACATTTAAAAAATCAAAAATATATATATCAGCTATTCAGAGACATAATATGCTGTACAAACCGAAATGTTAAGAACCTTCGTATAAAATATTAAGTCGCAGTTGGAAGATTCAACGGCTTGTGTTTTTTAATTTCAACTATCACACAAGCAATGTATTTGATAGAGAACCTTAAATATAGCGGTGAACTTACCAACAATCCTCATTGAAATCATTGTCAACAGCAACTCTAGTAACATTTGAACAAAAGTTATATTGTGAAGAGAATAGCGAGCGCGGTCAACAAGGGCGTTACGAGACAGAAATGGAGAGAGAGAGTCGAGACAACACTCGCTCCACAACAGGAGAAACATGGCGACGATACGCGATGTGGGGAAGGGAACTCAAGACAACCGAAGGGGGGGGAGAGGATGGAGAGAGGAGGGAAGGGAACTGGCAAACAAACAGCCGCCGCCCGCCCAGGGCGAGATGTTATCCTTCCTCGGGGTTTATCGGCTGCTGAGGGCGCTGTCGAGCCTCCGTTCGCCCTTGGCCCGCGCCGGCGCGCTGGGCACGCCCTTTCCTTTGAACTGCCCTGAGCGCCTGCCACGCAGCTCGTCAATGGCTCGCCTCCGAATTTTCGGTAGACACGCAATACGTTGCGTAACCGAGTAGATGGTAATAGTTTGTTGCAAGCAAACTTGTCACATATGAGAAATCAGATCTTTTTATTTTATTATAAGGACAGAAAACAAAGAAAATCGCCGAATGTAATTAAGAGAATCGTTCAGGATTAATTTACAGGCAACCAGCTATGTTTTTATAATAACATATATTCACCAACGTTTCGATACCTCATCCGGTTTCTTTCTCAAGGTGTACTGAAATATTATGTACGTTTAAAATGATAAAATATAATTATAACATTATATATAAGTTAATTAATACAAAATTAGATAGAACTTTGTTAGCAAATTTAATTATAAAATTCACTTACATTTGATGGCTTACCTTATGTAAATCAAACAAATTTTACAAGTTCAAAATAATTGCTTTACATACCTCTACAGGTTTCCCTATCAAAAGGATAAATCATTTTATTAAAATATAAATGTCATTAAACTTCAGTTCAATTACTGAACAAGTAGGGCTAGGAAAATAATATTTTGCGATGCCAATGTGACTGTGTATACAACTTTTCATGTAAAGAAACGTTACGTCAAAGACGAGACAAGGCTAGGAGATTAGAGGGGGAAGAGAAAAGAGTGTTGATCCCAAGTGGAGATTTATAACCTTTAACAATATAATCTTACAATTGGGGGTTTATTTTCATTAGATAGATTAGATTCTCCTGATAATATACGTTAAACAGACAGTCTACATAAAAATCGATGAAGTCGCGCTTGTCTTATCTTATTAAAGCGTTTTTTTCCTACCTTGCACCCCCCTGATGCAATCGACGCTTTTTTTCTGATCTGCTCTAAGATACTCGAAATATCTTTCATACCCATTACCAATATTTTGGTTTTTGGCATTGCTCATGGTGACTAAAGAAATGGAGTGAGTATTGACAGCAAGTTTGAAGTAAAGGGAAGTTTTCTGGGAATGAGGTAAGTGAACTGTGGAAGAGAGAGAGAGAAAATATTCTCATGAAAACATCAAAGGCAGCAATACATCAATAACGTAATTACAAAAATGAGCAAATTAACAGACTCAGATTTCTAAGGACAAGAAGCTGAAGCAAAAAAGGAATTTAGAAATGTTTTTAGTGTGGAATTTAATAAAATTTTATTTACTTCTTTTCAGGGATACATTTCGAATAATTTTTATTCCATTTATATTCTTTGAAATACATCGATTTTTTTAACTTGATCTTTTTTTATTATTCCCAGGTGTTATTTCATTCTTTAACATGAAATAAATAGTTGTATACGTTTTGCGCTTGTTAAGGCGTGTACATTTCTGTTGCATTTGGATATTTTATTTGTTTCGATTTCCATATGTTATTTTTCGTTTCATTTCGAGAACAGTTGTACTATTATAACTGCATTGAAGATTAATTGAATTTTAACTTTCTTTTTGCATGTTAAAATATTTCAACGCTGCCTTTCCTTTCGTAAACTACTGTTATAACTTAATTTCAGAACTTAGTTCTATTTTGTTCTCGAGGGACGTCTAATTTTAACATAACAGATTCGACAGTTGGAATGTCAGTATAATTGACTTCTTTTTCTTCGTTGTTTAATGTCTATTTCATATTTAAAATAGTATTGATATATTGATGTTTTTCTACACGTATTTAATTACAACCGAAATTTTAGAGTGTTTACAGTTTTATTAAATATTGCAAAACTACTCATTCTTATAGTTTTAAAAGCAAATGATTTTATGCATTTTAAATAAACGTAAAATTTGTAATGCGTACCAATAATCACAAATATTCCGGAATATAAAGATATGGAAAACAAGTTTTCGTTGCAACATAAAGAACTCAAATACACCAATGGACATAATACACATATTATTTGATGTGCCTTCATATTCAGGTTTTGGTTTTCATCAAATCATAACATAATTCAGTACTGAAATTGATGAATTGTCGTTCTTTTCATTTCTCTTTTTCGAAGTCGATCGAAATTGCCATCGCCCACTTTTATTGCCCTCTGCGGACAGTTTTCGCCCCAAATCGCAGTTAGCAACTCGCCACTGGGTCGTTTGGGCCTTTCCAACACCTGACGAACGCCCTTCCATACGTCGCCGCCCACCCCAACAGCGAGGCGCGCCCGCGTGCATCAGGGCGCGCGGCAACAAAGCGATGGGCGGGGCACGCCCCCGCTCGGCCTGCTCAGCCTCCGACGGAGCACGCCTCCTCTTTGTCCTCACAGCGCTGCAGCAGATGCTCCCTCCTCCTCCCTTCCCCTCTCTCCCACACCACACACACACACACGCGCGCACATACACACGAACACGCGGACACGAACACGTACACACAAACTCACCAACGCGCTCACATTCTCGCACACATGCGCGCACGCATGCGTACACACACGTAGACGCACCACACACTCACACACGCAGACACGCATACACACGCAGACACGCATACACACGCAGACACGCATACACACGCAGACACGCAGACACACGCAGACATGCAGACATGCAGACACACGCAGACACGCATACACACGCAGACACGCACACGCTTTCTTAATATCGGATCTTGCGGATATCTCCTCTTTAAAACCGTATCTCAATTGAATAAGGAATTCCATTCGTCAATTATGAATGAAATACGCAAGTTTACACAAGTGTAGCTCTATATATTTATTTTTATATTTTCTACAAATTTTATTTAACCAGATCAGATAACTTTACCAGGAACATAATTTCAACAAGTGCCAATTTCTAGGGTGTTCATATAATTAAATATAATATTACTCGTAATAAAGATGTACACATAACATTCATACAACCTTGTTTTATTTGTGAAATATTGATTATTCTAAAAAAAATATTACTAATTACGAAATACATGTTTTGCATTATTGACATATTCTGATTTCACATTGAATAATTTATTGAGAGGGCCTTGACTTAACGATCGATGCAGCATTATTGAAACGTTGGTGATCATATTGATATTACTTATAGCCAACTTATTAGCCAACTAAAACATTATTAGTGTGCGAGCGAAACTCATTAAATCAACAGTTGACATTTAGAGAAAGTTTATCCTAGTTACATGAAATAATACCTATTGCATTTCATGTATTTTTCGCTTAATTTTTCATTTTTTTATATTTTCAAATATTTTAATTTCAATTTTATTTTAAGTAAGCATATTTGTTTATAGTAACTGCTGTTGTACTCAACTGCTTGTATCCATTACATGACTATTCCATTACGTTTGTAAAGTACATATCCAATTAGTTTTACGATTTAAAGCCTGCTCTGTCATTTGCATTCTGAGTACAGCCTTGTTCGTGCCGTTGTTCGGCATTCTCTCTAGAATACTAGCACCAAGGCTCGTCTACTCAACCTTCCATTCCGTCCTTCACTAAAACATACATTCCCCTCTCTCTTCCTACCGCTCCCATAATGCATCGTAAAAGCAAATCCAGTCGCAACAAAGCCGTAAGATGGCTGAATTATACAACTCCTTAACCGCCTCTTGTGCATTTGAAGGCTCTCAACTCCACGGCTCCTCTCGTAGGAGCGCTACTGGCTCAACGCTGTCGCCGTTGGCACGAAAATCGTTTCTATTTTACCCACATCTCTTTATTTTGTTATTAGATGCTTTTCATCTGCTAAACAACCGCAAAAGTTGACCCATTTACGTCATTGTAACAATGATTAAAGGGACTTACCTCCCATCTACGCCATTAACTTGCAAATCTGTCAATGTCGCTCCCTCCACCCTTCCCCTATCGAAATAACTTCACGATCAGTGTCTGTGTCTGTCAGATAGTCTACATTTAAAAGATCGTTTTCGATTCCTTTATCGGGAGACGTGGATCAGGGCATCAACTCTCACCGCAGTGCCTCTGATTTAGAGGTACTAGGTTCGCGTCCCGATCATGGCAGGAGTTTCGGCTCTAGCTAGGTAGCCAAGCCGAGTTCTGTCGCTGTCTGGAGGAGAATTGTAGTGGCCGGCTGTTCTCACCGGTATATTCCTTGGTATCTCTGATCAATACTAGGCAAATGATCAAGAAGTACCCTAACAAAGAGGCCCCGGAACGCGCGCGATCTTTCCTTACCATTCCTTGACCTGTCATACCCCCACTTACACTTACATGCAGTACAGTACCACACAGGCCGGGAGATAGGTCGGGAGCTTAGAGCTTGACCCGGCTGGAGCTGTGCCTCGATGGTGGGAGATACCAGATTGAGGGAAAACCCGCTAGCCGACGGTAGGTCTCCGCCGGACCTCACCATTCAACGGGGGAAGATCACCATCACCTCCCACAAAAAAACATGCACCTCCCACACGGGACTAATGACCTTATCAACTGACGCTCCCGGAATCACTAATCAACGAACCATCCCACCCAAAATCGATCCGGTGCTCCCCGCCGTCCGCGTAGGCCCTTCCTTTGTTCATTCACCGCCGCATCGCCTCGTCCGTCGCTCCGCCTCGTCTGGTCGCCGACGGCGCCGTCACCGCCGCCCTCGCCGTCACTCCGCCTTCAGTCTCTCCCCCCCCCC
>BOPP01000266.1:58827-75293 GCA_017312745.1 Gryllus bimaculatus
GCCCTCCCCTCTCCCTCCCCCGCCCCTCGTCGCCACCGCGCTTGCCGGATCGTCCTGCTCCTCCCCTACCGCTGCAGGGCCTACGCTGGGCGATACATAATATAAGCACCCAGGTCCCTCTCTCCGCTCTCCGGCTGGGAATCTCAAACCATTGTCCTACGTGCCCTTCTTTCCCTTACGTTATTTTATGTTCATCATCTTCGTATTCTTTTTGTTTTGTTTCTTGATCGGCCATCATGATGCAACGCGATTCGTGCATCCCACAGGGTCTCGGGGTAGGTGCACGTTACTTTCTATTCGGAGGGATCAGTATTTTAACTCTGATTTTATTTTTTTCACACCAGGGTTGTTAGCATTGGGGATGGGTGAAATTGTGATGATGATGATGATGATGATTATACTCGCACACAATCCTACAGAGACACGCACAACACAACAATGCCCGAGGCGGGACTGAAACCCGCGATCCTTTAGTCCGAGAGACACTGCACTACTGCCTTAGCGATCTCGGCCATCGGTTTGGAATTTATTATTATTATTATTATTATTATTATTATTATTATTATTATTATTATTATTATTATTATTACTAATAATCTACTTCACAATATTCTTATTCTTTTCTTAAAATTCTTCGTAATCATAACTAGTTTATTCTTCCTTTCCTCAGTTTCATTTCCCATCGTTGCTGTGCTCGTCGCGAGGAACACTTTTAATTACCTAAGAGTTCGCCCAAGATGCAGGATACACGAAATGTATGTACTGAACAATCGATAGGTATTTAAAATTATTTTTTTTAGAATAATACATGGAGAATATTTTCATGTTTGAGGTGTTTTTGTATTATTATTATTATTATTATTATTATTATTATTATTATTATTATTATTGTTATTATTGTTTGACTATTACAACTTTACTCGGCAGCAACGATACAGAAACTCCCAATATGTCAGTTCTGATCTCCCGACAGCTTCCAGATCAACTCCTACTCGTCTAGAGGTCTTTTTTTGTCATACGTCTTCAGGAAACCCATTTCATGGGATCTCTTTGCAATCGGTGTTCAATACGTCATTCCCCTTCGGTAGCCCTAATAATATCCCCTCGCGTATAATAAAACAATAAGCTCACAAACCAAAAGACGAATCGGTTGGGGATTGAATTCACTCGGGTAGCCGGAATAGACAAAATAAAAGGCTATGTCCGCTTGTACCCGGGAACAGTGGCAATCTCAATGTGCGCAGAGTCCCGACAACTTTGGTGTTCTCTTTAAATATTACACTGTATTGAAACTGCATGCGGCTTTTCAAATAACAATAATAATCCTGCGTGAAAGTAAATAAAAATTCCCGAGCTTTTGTATTGTTCTGCTCTTGTATGGCCACGATGGCCACGATTTTTTCATCGATGCCATTGCAGCTTTATTGGCAATCTATCGGCTTTAAAACAATGCGAGAGGAGCCGAAATAACAACGCAATAATTCCCTAGAGATAGTCGCCGAGGATGCCGTTTCGCTCGAAGCCACTCCTCGTCGGTCTTAAATAGACAGAACGGACGCCTGAAATTCAATTACGAGCTCGGCAAACGGGCCGCTGCCGTGGCCACCGCCACCAGCTGTCACCGCGGCCACAACCGCTGCCCCTTCTCACACTTCTTGTGGCCCACCACTACCATTACTGCTTTGTCTGCAGTCAATGCCGGATAATCGTGGATACCTTTCAGATAACATCAGATCTTGCTAAGACGTCTTACAGTTTTTTGAAGTGCTTTCTTTCCAACTATATCTAGACTTAAGGGAGTTAAAAAATTGGAATTACAATGGTCCAACAGGTGCTTTCCCCTACATCACCACCGATTGGCACCTTCTCTGCTGCTAGCGTCAGGCAATCCAGGAAATCCCTCTTAGAGTATATCCCCTCACTACGTGTCATTCACAACATGTTTGTTGCCTCTCTAGACTATAAGTGTTTAAGAATTTATTTTACATGTCTGTGGCCAATTGAGATGAAGTTATAAGTAAATGCTCATTTCACACGAACGTAAGCTTACTGAGCTTAAGGGAACTGAGTAACACTTAAAATTGGTAGTCGCATAATTCATGTGATGAACAAATAGAAACAAAATACGTTGCTAATATTGAATGGAAGCCTAATCTGCATCTCAAAACACATTTCTCATTAATATATCGTCATCAATTTTTACAAGTTGCTCATCGCATCGTCACAAAAGAAAGGTGTCACGATTAATTTCCCCTTTCTGAAACAAGGAAAACCATTAAAAGAAAAGTCGTACATTACCATACTGCTTTTTTAAACAGAGTATTTCAAATACTATGTACACGTATTTATTGCTTTATTTCTCACAAGTATACATTTTCCGTTTTTTGCCTTCCATACTGCTCTCCTTTCAGCTCAGAAGTAGTTTTGTCTGAATATGTGACAAATAGAGAAAACGCAACATCAGAGCTAACACGTCTTCGGAGTTTATTTCAGAAACACTAGAACTGCTTGAACTATCGTCACAGTGTTTTGAGTTGATTGAAAGCGTTTTGCTTTAGAGATTATCTTCAAGGTTTGCAATCTTGTAAAATATTAATCCAATTACTCGAAATATTATAGGAGTTCTCCATTCACATAACTCACTTAAATTTTATCGCCGTTGCTATCCGTCATTTCACCCGTATCAATGGCAACTTACCATTGGCAAATGGTCTTCAATAGCTGAAATAGCGATTGAGTATTTTATGCATTACACTAAAATTACATTTTTAGATGATAGAAATTATAAATTATATACTGAAATAAATTGTATTGATGATAATATTTCAGTTGTTGTTTAAATATTCTCTCTTGTTCACGAATATTGTTTTTGTCATTGTCACTACAATAGTTAAACTATCGTATTGACAACACTAAAATAGCTCTCTTTATGCTTTTTTCCTTCAAATCCAAAAGCACAAACTATGACGTGAAAATAAACGTTTTATGTACAGAATTGTTTTACGTTTCATTTGGCCGTACGAAGCGCGTTTTTAAATTGAACATTGAATATTGTAGCTGCGACACAATTCCATCGACTCGGTTCCGCAATCGAGATAGGTATTTGTAGACTAGAAGCGGGATAGAAGGTAAAATACAGCGGGGCACCTGCACACAAGCAAATTAATGTATAAATTCCGCGACGTTGATGGTAGTGAAAACGTGAGGAACAATTGTGATGGGACATGCAACGAAATGATAGACACAAGAAGTGGGGGACAGGGGACGAAATGGTGGTCACAAAAAGTGAAGATAATGAACGATGAAACGTGTTGGGCAGAGAAACAAACCAAATTATAGATACAATAAGTGTGGAGAAGGCGTTCGGAAAGAGCGACGAGAATAAACACGAGGTGATGGGGATGGTTGATACGGTACATGATGAATGGCAGCGTACGCGGCACGGCGGCTGTGACTGAAGGCGGACCCAGAGCAGACAAAAAGCGATGGCCCCACCGGAAGCCCATAGACTCCGCGCTCGCGGTGACGGAAGGTGGCTGAAGCCGACAGGCCTGAGAGGGAGTCGGGTGATGAGAAGTTCACGTGACGCGGCGACGGGGCCGTACTCCGCCGCACGCAGCTCCGATGAAGCCGTACCCCACCCCGGAGGAGCCGTCGGGGCGGCGAACAACGAGGACGAGGCCGGGACGGCGCCGTCCACAAAGGGGTCGGCGTGTCGCGCCAGGCTACAGTGGGACGGCCCGAAGGGGGCGGGGCGGGTGGAGGAAGCTACGCGCGGCAGACGCGTGGGCCGCGGGGCGAAGGCCGCGCCGCGTAGTGTGCGCGCGCGGAAACGGGTCGGCTGCGGCATCGGGACGCGGGCAAAGCAGCTACGGCATTCACACGGCCCTGCCGCACCAGCACCAGCGGCTGGCACAATGCGCACCGCAGGATGGCGACGATGTCGGCGGAGGTTGCCACGACGCGGTGACGGCAACTAGGACGTTAAGGGCGGCGGCGGCGGCGGCGGAGGAGGCAGCAGCTGCGGCCACGACTGTGGCGCGCTCTAAGCTGACGGCTTCTCTCCCGGTTAGCTGTTCGCGTTCTTCATTCGCGCGCGCTCCACAACGGCTGCGGTCGCGGTTTACTCTGGACGCTCGCTGCAGCTACGTTTGAGCGCGGGATAGCGTTGAAGTGCGCCGACCGCAGTTAAGATAGCGCAAATACCACTCGGCACTGTTCTGTCGTTTCCAATTTCCGCTGCGTGAACATTTTGGGATTTACCGAGGGTTTTCCGTGTTACAATTAAAGAAAAAGTTGCACGGTAATTAATGTTTAATAAACACTCATTGTTTAGGACCAAGTTAATTACGGCTCCTGAAGTAATTAGCATTAATTTAGCCAATAATCTCATATTATAATTTTCGTTGACAAATATATTACTTAATATGATGATAATTTTTTTTGTTGAGGAAATTTAATCGTAGGAATCGAGAACTAGTATTATCAATCGAATAATTAGTTACGGGAATTATGTTGTGTGTAAAATTAGTATTTGCTTCTCATGAAGTCTCGTGTAGCTGTTCCACTTCAATGCCAATGCAGTTTCATGAATACATTTTACTAATTATATGTTCGAAACATTTGCATTATCATTTTTAAAACATTGTAGAGTCGAATGTACTCGATTACGGAACGCGCTCTTGAACGCACAATGTAATCCCACGTTAATTTCTGTTCGGCACCTTTCGGGCACCTCTGAACTTCACCAACGCATCCCGACGCCCACCCATTTCACGTCAGCGACAGAAAAAAAAGTCGCTTGTAACGCCCGCACAAATAGCGCGCAGTGCTGATGTGCGGTGGGGGTGGGGTGCGATTATTTCCCGGGCGCGTTAACAGGAGGGTGGGGGAGGGGGACAGCCGTCGCCTGATTGATACGCGTTCGATGAATTGCTACGACCCAGGAGATGGGGCATTCGCACCCCGGGAAAAATTGGTTTGCCACGCGAGATTGAACAGCGCCGGTTCGTATTATGTTTTGCAGCCGGCCAATTCATTCCTGAAACCATCTTGGTTTATTATTATTGTTATTATTGCCAAAGTCGTGGGATGTGGGGCGTCCCGCTGCAAAATTCAAGCGAGGAGGGGGATGATGGTTATTTTGAAAATAGTGGGTATGGAAAACGAAAAACATATGAAATATAATAGGACATTTATGGTATCGGAAAGTTGAGTAGAAATAGTTTTTCTGTACGATTCCTTTAAAATATAACACTTGGGTGTTATATCTAAACTATTTTAGAAATTGTTTCACAGAAAAATAATTAGCTATAAACAAGATAACTTAGACACGAAAATGAATGCAAAATGCCATTATTAAATAGTTGTCTAATTTACATTATGTTCCTAAAATATTCAATTACATTCAAAAAATACTGTTCCATAGTATTCTTAGAAAATTTACGATCATCCGAAGTTAATCATATTTAATTTCTCACGCAGAAAGGCATTCTAAATAATTTTGAATAGGGTAGTCTTTAGAATAAAAGAAAGAGAAATATGTTACGGTTTCTGCTTATTTCAATGCCAGACGCCAGATGCGCCACACAAGTAGGCGATTGCGACTCCAGAGGGTGCGTCACGACGCAACATTCGAAAGCGGCGGCGCCAGTGCCAAGCTGCTCCATCGGTGATTTGCTGTTGGAAGCCACCTTTTGTGAACTTTCGCGACGAAGCTTTCGCCATTTGCGGGGCGCAGTTCGGCAGTTTGGAGCCGAAGGCGCGGAGCAGAGGCGGCGTTCGGCGGGGCCCAAGGGGAGAGCGGGCGATGGGGGCGGTGGCCGCAGAGGAGGTGGAGGAAGGGGCAGGTGGTTCGGGGGCGGTGACGGCTGCTTCGAGGATGAAGGTGAAAGTGTGGGCGTGGAGGTGGGGGCGGGTGTGGGCAAGGGTGTCGGGGTGTGCATGGGCATTGGGAGGGCGAGGGCGATGGTGGGGGCGGGGCGCGGGCGAAGGGCATTAAGGTGTGGGCGAGGCGCGAAGGCAAGGGCTGGGCGGGGGCAGGGGAGGGGACAAGGGTGAGGGCATAGACGAAAGGTTGGAAGGCTATAGGTGTGGGCGAGAACGAGAGCGAGAGCGAGAACGAGTGCAAGTGCGAGTGCGAGGGCGAGGGCGAGGGCGAAGGGCGAGGGCAGGGCGAGGGCGGGGCGAGGGCGAGGGCGAGGGCGAAGGGCGGAGTTCCGAAGATGGCGAGGGCGAGGGCCGAAGATGGCGAGGGCGAGGGCGAAGAGGGCGAGGGCGAAGATGGCGAGGGCGAGGGCGAGGGCGAGGGCGAGGGCGAGTGGCGAAGATGGCGAGGGCGAGGCGAGAGGAGATGCGCGAGGGCGAGGGCGAGGGGCCGCAGGGCGAGGGCGAAGAGGGTGAGAGTGAGGGCGTTGGCAGGGGAAAGGAGGGCGTGGCGAAGAGGATTTGACGCGCTGCTCGGTGATTAAACACAAAACGCGCCCCCGTGCCCGTTTTAGGTGCCGTCGGAATGTTTTGGAAGTTCGGAGGCGCCTGCGATGGAACAGTCGCAGTTTTCGTTCTGGCGCAGGTGGGCGCGATCTCGCAGGCTGTTGAGCAGGGGAATCGCAATGTGCACGAGTCAAAGAGGGAGGGATGCATGCATGTAATAAAAAGCAGAACAGTGCTGGGAGAAATGGTCACGGAGAATAAAATGTTGAAGTGCAAATTTGAGCAAGATTCTCAAAGAAATTAGAAGTAGTTATAGTTGTGAATATTATCAACAAATTGACGAAAATATATTTTATACAAGAAAAAGCTAAAAAATGTGTGCTTGTGAGAACAAAAATGTCCGTTACCTTATAATATCGGAGATAGACTTATTAGCTATTCCGGGCGCGTCAACTGTTAAGGTAATTTGTTCCGTAAGTGTAGAACATGTTTTTATCGCGGGAGGAAGTGGTGATTTTGCTCTTCTGGAAGGCGAGATCCGGCACCGACCTACGTAGGCTTTTTCCCACCAACGAGGCACCGCCCCAGCCGCGACAAGCTCAAATCTCCTGACAAGTGTAATAGTGTAGTGCATGTGAGTGTAAGAAAGGTGTGAAGCGAGGACAAGAAAGAGGAAAGAAGGTCTTTCGCGGCTGAGGACTGCGGTCTGCGCGAGGTTTGTGATCCGTTTGTCAAGATATTTTATCGGCATTCGTCTGGTATTGATCACAGAAACCATGGAAATCTGCCGATCAGAGCAGCAGGTTGCCTGAATTATCTTCCATGAAGCAATCGAATTCGACCTAGCTGTCTAGGTAGTGTCGATATCAGCCACCGTCAGGACTCGAACTTTAGGACCTCCTGGTCGGAAGCACTGCAGTTATATCAGTTAATACCCTGAGCCACCTTTGTCGGTGTAGTCTTGTCGGTGTAATATCGGAGGTAATGAAACAAATAAAATGAACTGAATGCGCCTTTCATTATTAGATTAATATTGTTTTAGGAATATTAATGTTAATACTGCGACATTTTTGTTTTATAGAACTCTACACATATTTAAAATTATTACTAACACAATGAAATGAATGTGACGGGGAGTTAGAACTTTTTTTCAATATCATTTACAATAGCAAATCTACGAAATGAATAGATTACTGTTGTTTTTTTTTGTTTTGCAAGAAACCTGTGTTGAAGGTTCAAAATCTCTATGACCCATTTGTGGAATGATTATCTTTAATGATCCTAAACCACTATGTTGGTGCAAGTCTCCTGTTTATAGATAATTTGCTTTAAAGCGTACATTAGCTCTTGATGGATATTATGGGTCCCTATTTGCATTATACTACAACCTACGTAAATGTTCGTGGCACAATATCACAATATGTACGTGAGATTATGGCCCATCTCATCTTAGTCGGCAATTTGCAAACCCTAAGACCACATCTTTGGCCATGAGCAGTGCAGCTGAAGGGGGTTGAAAGACCTCGAAGATGAAAGCCTTACACAAGGAAAACACGCAAAAACCTACTACAGGCAAAGAATTGCACGTAATACCTCAATGAGATTTAAGTATTAAAATGTAGCAAATTAATGTTTTGTAATATATTACTCGGAATAATCATTAGTACTAAGGATTTTATTGCCTCATCAATTATTTTATAGTAGCAATGACAATTATAAGGAATAAAATAGTAAATAATAATATTGATGATTAATAATACGTTATATTAATCATCATTCCTGAAATTTGATATTTTTCAATAACATTAACTAGCTAAACCATTATCACGACCACATCAAACTAAAAGAAGCAGGTAGCGTGTAAAAGTTTGAAAAATACTACATATTCTGTAAATGGAAAATCGAAATCCCAAAACACCCTTAGTGTTTTGAATGAAACATACTACATAATTTCATTCCCGAGATTAAGTTAGTTATCAGTTGTAAATGCTTTAACAAATGAAACCAGATTTACACTTGATAGTTTATTTGAGAATATTATGCATGGTTTGAGGATATGCTGAGAAAAAGATTTTCAAATAAGGCGCTCCAATAAGCAATAAAAAAAATTAAAATTTGTCGCTCGGCTATGAAACGCAATGCTACTGTATCGACATCTGGTTCTAAAATTCGGTAGTTTTGTGGAACGCAATTCCGTTCCGCAGTTTGAGTTACGTTATCCCTAAACAGTATTTGAGTAACAACGAGTGTGCGTGTGTGCGTGTGTTCTTGTGTGGGTGTTTGTGTGTGGGTTCACGTCCGTATAGGTCACTCTCGGTTATGGAATATCGGAACTAATATTTGGTTTTCGGATCCGGTCAGATGATTCTAAGAAATTTTCAAAAACTTGTTTTGGCGAGTTTTAGCACTGCAATCCTAGTGGGTAGGAGGAGAGTTAAACCTACGTTTCCAAAACATATCTACGTAGGTGGCGTTGCTTAAGCCTCAGTATTTTTGTTTCACGACACCACAAGTTTCGCCTACGACGATGGCAACACTTGATGGTTCTGGAACATGTGAACCACGACAGAACATGTGACGGCAGAACTGTGAATAGTGATGCTGCTTAGAATATAAGAAGTGAAATGTCCGTATTACCGTGTGTTTAATAATACAGTTGCTAACACCTACGTGTAGTATTTCCTTGGAACTTATTGAATTTTAAGAACGCCAAATGAGTACGAGGAAACCGGAACTGTGAATAATATTAGAGATCGGAAGCATACGCGCATTCGACTAAGCACATTTACGTTCTTATTACCCTTTCACGCTAAGAAAAAACTCGATATAAACACATACACATGTGTTTGTATGGCTCTCATTGGTTTGCAGTTTGCGCTTTGTTGTTGTGGGAATCCTGACGCTAAAGTAAATTGTTCTCTGAAAAAGAACTAATTTATCTGCCATTATTCTTTAAATTAAGCTTGCGACAAAACTATTGCAACGGTTTCGAAAAAGAGACAATTGTGAACTGCATACATTTGGCTGTGCGATAAGGTTACGTGACCTAGGTCAGGCGCGTAGGTCGCGGCTCTGATCGGTCTGCTAGGCTCTGCTATGCAGTTCGTTCCAGAATGTCTGAGAATGTGCTTGACCCTTCAGTAATTAAACACAGATAGGAAAATTCGACTAGTTATTGCATGGCAATTCGTCGTGAAGTAAATCATTGAACTTGCGGCAGAGTTCACTGGAATATCCGTTTCCAGCTAATTGAAAGTCAGGAAAGAGAACTCGTCAAGGGGCAACTACGAACACCAGAGAAGAGAAGTAAGCGAGAGAAACATGTGACAGAAGCTTACGATGACTTTATAGTTAGAGCTGTTCGATCAAAGTGTTGCTTGAGAAACGAACCTGCAACGGTTACGATATTGTTGCAACGTATGAATAGAGATTCGAATTTTACGCGAAACAATGTATACGAATTATTGATATCCAGTTTTGTGTTTCAAAGAAGATGGAGAAGAAATATAATTCAGGACAGGGATGATATTTTCCTTCCTGATGCAGTCTGGTCGTAAGTATAGTAGTTGCACGAGAATGACATTTGCATGACAGCTCATATTTAATTTGAATTTGCGGGGTATGGTGCTTGCTTAATCAAAAGTAGTGCGCTAAGAGTTGTCCAATCAGAAGCGTAGTGTGGCGCAAAGATTTCTTCAGTTTGTTTGCATTAGGTTTCTTTCTAGGGTGAACGGATAATAAGTGTGCAAGTACGAGTGAAGAATCAAATGTAATTGTAGACGGGTTTGCGACAGAATTTTCGGAACTAATGGAGAATGATCGTCAGTTAGGATTAATGAATGCTGCTTCAAAAAAATTACAGGGGAGCATTAATGTTTATTTTTGTGCACATTATCAAAAAGGTACAAAATGAAGTTATATTAAATACTAACTGTTCGCATAATCCCTCACTGCTAGTATTTTTTACAACGATTTTAAATTGCAATGTTATTAGTTAATATCCTGTATGCAGGTAACATGCAAGGTCATTGAGTGTTGGGACTTTTTGAACGGTAGTATAACATGATTAGCTACCACACTCTTTGGTATGTTCAATGTCAGAGACTCGAAGAACTTATTTGAAGCTCTGAATGACATTTATACGTTTTCATCACATGAAAAACGTTTAAAACAGTTTACAGCATGGGCGACGCCGGAGTATGTGACGCAATAGGTGAAAGAAAATGCATCACGTCTTTTAAAGAAGGTTGGAATTTAATAAGATTGTAAAAAGACAGGTAATAATATACGCGGATAGTTAATCATTTATAAATTGGTCGATTTCATTCAAATTGCACAAAATTTAATATTAGGTAATGTTCCTTTGTCAAAATGATGTTAAAAATACAGAAATAGAACTAACAATCATTCACTTAAAAACGAGAAACATGGTAGCTGAAATAATAACTAGACATTGACTGGGAGACTTTGAGGAAACTCTTTTTAAAATAAATGAATATGATATTTTGAATTAATAATAGATAGCGACAAACTGAGTGAAATCTACATTTATTTGCAGATTTCAAAATAAATAATTAGTTTCGTTACAATTAGTACATGAAGACTAACGCAATTGAACACTGCATATTTTAAGATACTTAATGTTGCGTCTGCATAGGCGCGCTTTGGAGAATTTTATGAGGACTTTTACATTCACTGTATTTGAGCAATTATAAAAGAGTCATAAAAGTGTGGAGAGTATTTTTAAATTTATAAAATGATGAAATTTTTATATCTAAAATTTACATGTTCCATAGTTCATAAACAGTTTTCCACAAAAATATTATATTATCAATTCATTATTTTTCATTCTCAATTAACGAGCGAAAACATGTACATCGGAAACTGTTTCCAGATTATTCAAATAACTACCATGAAATTATCTACAACTGATTGAGCTAAAAGGTCTAACTTTCAGCTTGAGTGCCGCTCTATCCGACCAAATCACTGCGGCAAAACACCGTATTCCATGAATCAAGTTCCATTTTCCCTGGTACTCACACCTCGTCACCATCACGCACATCCATTCCTCACGGCATCTCTCGACTCCTCCCTGATTTCCCCTACCTCCACGCCCCGCCGACCCTTTGTCAGCGAGCAGTTGACGTATCTCCCGCGTCGACCCGGCGCCTATTTGACATCGCCGGCCTGTCACGCGAACGCCGCGTCCTGTTTACCGCTTTCAACGTTCTTCCGTCAACGTCTGCGCCCCTGCGAAGCGCGATTCATTTTTCCGAATTAAATATGCTCGGGCTCGTTTACATGTTCTCTTTCCGCTGTCGGATAATATTAATATTCGAATTTTTGAGAAGAGTTCTAAATGTAAATATTTTAGCAGATTATTTTCAATCGATATTATTGAAAGTTATTCTGACACAAGTTAGGCTTTGAGAATTGCAATGTGGTAGAGAACAAACCAATTTCATTACAAAATATGTCACTTAGCACTTCGTAGTTTTTAGTCAAAAACTACAAACGCTATTAACATGATTATCATGCTCTAATGATAGTTCATTTTGTAGAGTAGTATGATTATTAAATAAGTACTTCGATAAAAATAACGAAAGGATTGATACACTATGGAACTACGTATCAAATTCACAATCGAGCTACTGAAATTCAAATTCCATGTTTGGATGATGTTACAGAATCTTCAATTTTTTAATATTTTCTTGCACTTTCATTTACTATTTACAGCGTTTTAAGTAAATGGTTTACCGCATTAAGCGACTCAGGGCATCAACCGATTACACTTCAGTACCTCGGACCGGAGACTCTACAGTTCGTGTTCCGACGATGGCAGGATATTTTACACTATCTATATACTTCGCTCCAATTCAACTGCTGTCTGGATAAGAATTCTAGCAGCCAGATGATCTGATCGATAGTTTTCCGTGGTTTCTCCAATCAACACCTAGGCAAATGCTGGAGAATTTCAAAAGCGTCATGGATCGCGCGTAATCTCTCCTTGCTTTTCCGTCTCCTATCATTTGCCACACACCGTTTGCCTTAATTACACACACTTAGATTCACTATTATACTGCACATGTCAAGAGATCATACGGGAGCTTAGAGCTTGTCTGGTTTGGGGTGGTGCGCTTCGTTGGGGGAAATACTGGTTGTCGAAAATCTCCGCAATCCCACGTACAGGTCGGCGCCGGATCTGACTATCGGGCGGGGAAGATCACATCCACTTCCCGTGATAAAACTGCACTACATTTACGGGACTAATTACGATAGCTGTTCACGTGCTCGGAAACACGAAATAAAAATTAACCAAAAGTTTCGCATCTTGTAACCCAAAGTAATCGTACCTGAGAGCACTAGGCAAATTCAAGCACTAGACAGAGTGAAGAACTTGATCACAGGCGAGAGCGCAATTGCAGCTGGATTTCGTGAGGTGTAGCCCGACGGCGGCGAGGGCGTGGGATCGGGTCGGGTCGGGTCGCAAGGCAAGCGGACAAAAATACTCCGTGACCACGCGACCGGATCGTCGGCTCCCCCTCCCCAGCCCTCCTTTCTCTCTCTCCTCTCCCGCTCCTCCTCCAGCGGCAGTATTTCAACTTTCGCACACGCGCATAATTATTTGTTTATGGAAATGCGAGCGATACACGCGGAATTCATTACCAGTTCGCGAGGTGTGGGGGCGAGTGCGACCGCGCGAACCGAGAGGCCGCAAACAAAAAAAAACTTCGATAAAAAATTGCGATTCACGCTCCCACGCGATCCCTCCCCTCCCCCCTTCCCCATCCCCTCGCCTCCCCTCTCTCTTCTCTTCTACCATCCCTTTCCATCCCCTCCCTTCCCCTCCGCGAGGCGTGACGCTCCCGAGCGCAAATTACGCGTCGCGTCGCGACGCTGCGCGGCGGCCGAGCTGCCTCGTGGCCCAGCGCGCGCGCGCGTGAATGGCTTGTGGGCTGAAATTGAAAAGCCACTTGCGGTTGGCGAGTTTTGTCGAAGCAGTACCAGCTGAAGCAACCTGGGGCTGCTACGGTATTTATTAATCACAATAGTCAATTGAAAGTTTCAATTATATCTACCGTGTGAAATGGAAGTCCATGTAGATATCGTACATCCGTGCCCCGCACCCTCTCCTCTATTCCCCCTCCATTCCGCCTTGTTGTTTCCCCTCCACCCAGCTTCTCTCCAATTGTCTTCATGCAGTTTGTTCCATTGATATCTCTTCTCCTCTTTTCCATCATCAGAGTCCATTCATATTCACATCCACCTCTCCAAGTACCCTTCTTTGCTGCCCCGCCTCCTCCCCGCCTCCGTCCCGCCTCCATCCGACCATACCAGAATGCGCGCCAATCATGCCCCTTTTAGTACCGCAGGTTTGCAACACCTAAATGCATTGCGGGTTGCATTGGACTAAAAATAGCACAATTGTGTGGAAAACAGAAGAAACAAACACCTTATGGAGTAACATTTTGAATCTAAATTCTTCTATGTTTCTTTTTACTCACTTGATCATATGGCTTCGACACCGGAGTCCGATACAACAAAGAAGCTTAAATTATGGTGATTAATAACTATAGTATCAGATTAAGAATGACACAGTCTCCCCTTTAAAATTCTTCTATCAGAAATCTTAAAAAGTAAAATAATAGTGCGTAATCTCTCTATGAAAGCATTGACTACATGATTTGCCTCTAGATGAACGCGAATGGTGAACGACGTATTTGCTTAATGCACACTAAGGTTCACATAAAAGCAATGCAGTGTCTCGGGTGTAATGCGGGCGCGGACAATGACCGAGCTGAGTGAACTTTCGCCGCCACCACCGCCAGAGTTCGCCGGCCACGCGCCGCGCCGGTGACGCCGCTGGGAGCAAGCACGAGAACAAGAGAGGATCGTCCGCGAGGGTCTTCCTTAAATGCCCAGTACGTGCCAGAGAGTGAAGGTGGAGTTCGAGAAAAATATCGCTTCATGGTTGGTTGGTTGGTTGGTTGGTTGGTTGTTAGTGATTTCCGGCGCGACAACGGCTAAGGTCATTAGTCCCGTAAGTGTAGTACATGTTTTGTTCGGGAGATAGCGGTGATCGTCCTCCGTTGGATGACGAGATCCGACGTCATGTCGGAAAATATCTCCCACGAGCAGGGTGACACTTCAGCCGAGCTAAGCTCTAAACTTCCGACCGGCCTCCCGACATGTGGGGAAGTAAGAGATAAAGATAGAACAAGGAAGAGGAAGGAAAGATTTCACGCGGTCCTTTTCTCGTTTGTTAGGGCTTTGTTCCGGCATTCGCCTGAACAATACGGATAACTGCGGATCGAAGAAGCCGGCCGCTAGAATTTCCTTCCCGGCGACGGATGAATTCGAACTAGCTGACAAGACAGTGTCGAAAATCCTGCTACCGTCTTGACTCGAACCTACGACCTCCAGGTCAAAGGCACTGCAGTGACATCAGTTGATACTCTGAGTCTGAGGTGCATTAAGAATCACACTCTTCGAAGTTAATTAATGGTACGATTTGTACGATGGTGGGATGTTGATGTTCTTACTGAACACAAAAGTTGATGTCAATAAAATGCAATATATGAAATCACTCAAACAAAAAGTACTCTCGGTATGTAGCCAGGATGTTTTTCTGTTCTAGGATCTATTTCTTCCAAGATATCTGTTCAGAATGTTTCGACTAGTTCCTATGAAGGAGAGTCAGCTTTACTCTTCGTTGTTTTAGTCAAGTTGCGAAAAATTCTATTAGCGTGTAAATCACACAACTCATTTCACTCACAGAAATCAACTCTTTAAAATATTTAACGATATTTTTATTATTAATATTGTATGTTTCGTCTTCCTCCATGTGCTTGTTAATAGTTCAATTACATTGCATTGATGCAATTAATCACCTAAGGCAAGGAAGGGGCTACTGATTCAAGGCCCAGCGCAATAGCCCTTCCAGCGTTGTTATCAATTTGATCGCCGGCCAATCCATGTGGAGTTTGGGGATGAACAAAGCGAGCTCTTCAAAGTGTTTTTCGGGTTTCTCCCGTTTCTAGCCTCTCATGCAACTATTTTAGTACCAGCAATTAGCTCATCATTACCGCTTACATTTACTCACTAGATCATCACTCATCGGCCTCCACGGCGTCAGCAGATGAAGATAAATAATTAGAATATGGTTACTATTCAAAATATAATCGATTTTTATAATGATCATTGTTCTCTAAACACCTCCACAAGTAGTCATACGTAGTATAATGAAATAAAAATTCAAAGCGATATTTAACTGTTGAAAATATTAATAATATGACAAAGTTTGGAACAAAAGCATAAAAGGTATTTTTAAAATATTTCCTTCTTTATCACATGGTATGTATGCTGTTCTATTTTTATACTCATTATTTGAAGTGGAAAGACTCAATTTATTTACAAATTAAAATATCTAATAATTCAATATTAAGAAGCCTACAGTTTTTGTAGTGTCCTGTAGGTTGACAATTTATTTGCAATCAAACTATTATGTATAACTTAAATCTCTTGAGGGTGGTCCGTTATTATCAGTTTGTTTTCGCGGTAACTGAACGGAATTTTTTAACATAGACCTTTGCTCGTTTCCTTACGTTACTCAAACGAATTATCGCGGTAAACATTTCTTCCATTTCCTACCCTAAATTGGACTTCTTGTCCAATATGTTTAGTTTACAGAGGCATTAGGCATCCTGTTGGTTATCGATTGACAGGCAGTCGTCAATTCTTCATTTCTCCTCCTCAGCATTCCGCCCAGTGAACACACGGCGGACACTATCGGGTCACTCACTCCTATCTCTGCATCTCCAGCTCGCAGCGACTTCTCATTCTACCTCTCGATTGCAGCGCGCTCCCAGCGGCGACTCTCGCACTCCGTCCTCGCGCGCAGATAAGCGGGGCGATCCGTCGTTATTGGGCGGCGCGGAGTGGGCGGGAAGGAAAGAGGGAGGGAGGGCTGGGCGATATTAATAACTAGCAGCCCGCCCGGGGGCAGAGAACTCCGGTAGAGGCGGCACGGCGGC
>BOPP01000266.1:81897-120388 GCA_017312745.1 Gryllus bimaculatus
CCTCGCATTGCGGTGTCAATTTCTAATAACAAAACTGAAGACCTTATTTCCAAAGTGGTGTATCTCTATTCCTGTTTGTTTTCTAGTTTTACGTATCAATATATTCTGAACATAGGCCTATTTATTCAAATAGTTATTTTAAAATAATTGTGGTTTGTGCATGCTGAACGGTATCAGAATGCGGAATGTGAATATTGTACTGTCCCTTTCTAAATAATTGTTGCATGGTGACACATTACATTGGAAGTGAGCCACTTTGTCAATAAAATAGCTCAAGCGTTCGGACGTATTTTAGGAAAATGTTATAAAATAAATCATAAGGAACCATTTGGTGATTTCCTTACGATAAAGCTGCAGTCAATAGAATATATATTTCCCCTAGGGCTATTATTTAGCCGAAAAACGGTTACCCTCAACGTTCAGATGCCATGCTCCGTACCATGAACCATACTCTAGACACCAACACACAGGGTGGTTCTCATGATCTAGGGTCAGCAGATCGCGAGGCCCTACATGACAACACATACACGAGAGGCAAAGGAAAAACAACAATGCCCAAGGCGGGACTAGAGCCCCCGACCCTTCGGACCAAAGCACTGAGTTGGTATAAGCTCTTAGTCATCTCAGCCATCAAGGTCGGCCGATAAAACATATGAAAATGATATATTAAAATTGTAGTTATTGTACTTTAGTTACTTTATGTAGTAGAGATTATATTTGTTTTTTCAGTGTTTTTTTTTCGAATTTTATTTTCTTTTAATTCTGATATGAAAAAACAAATTTGCAGACAAAAACAAACATACAGACATATCAAGAAAGTTTTCGCAAATGTAATAATATTTCTATATTGGCAATTTTTTAATGTACATAGACACATAGATAAGACAATCAGTGGTTCATTTTAAACCTCGGTGATTACAGTTCATTCTGTAATATCCATTTCTTCTAACGTTATATTGCCGAAATATCAGAAGTTTGAAAGATTTCTTTACATAAGATGGAGCAAACCATATGTCCTTGACCCTGCTGGCATCGTTAATGGTGTGAAGTCCACACGTTCATTGGTAACACAGGTTAAAGGGCTTGAGGATTGAATTAAAATTGAGAAACAATAATTTATCACCAAAAATGTAACGGTATTTATGGTCAATACATTTTTATGGGCTACTTCAACAAAGCACGAAATAAATGCTAAAACTTGAAATCGAACTAAACATAGATTCATGTTTTGTTCTTGTAAAATAAATTCCTTAACTGGGAGTAAGGATTTAAGAAAACGTATTCGAATATTTCTGTACAATTTATTAATTCAATCATTTATCCCTTCCTTTTTATACTGTCCAAAATTAATTGGCTCTAATATAATTTATGAGGTATTATAGAACAGTAAATACGCAATTAGGCTAAATTTGGATAATATGGATTTGTAGTGATTTTATAATGTCTTCTAACCTTAAATATAATCATGAAAAATTTCAAACATTTTGACATGATTATTTTCTTAAATGTGCCACTAAGTATTTGAATTTAGTAATAATTATTGCAAAAAAAGACAGTAAATTATTCCTTAAAATTTGGAAACATGACTGTCCCTGAAATTGTTTAGAGTAAAATGTCTTGTAAATAAATGTTCATCACAGGTCAAACAAACATTTTTAATTAATAGTATAGAAGAAATCTAATATACGTAAATATCTACATACCGACAATTTGATAGTCATAATAATTGATAGAAATATCAGATTTCTCGTTTAATTTCTTCCACAATCCACAATATTGTTTGCAATATTTTGTCATTTTAGTTTCTTTCATCTCTGCGGAAATGAAATTAATGGTTAAAAAATATTGGTCGTGGTTCTGTATCACAACAATGCTTATTCTACTAGTATCAACTCGACAGTCGTTTATCTTAATGCTACGAGTATTAAATTATAAACATTTAGTCAGAAAAATCACTGTTTTCGGCATTGCCAACTTTACGTTCATTAAAATAAAGTCGTCGGTTGCGCAGCAGTTCGTAAGAATAGGAACTGAATTTACAATGTAGCGTTTGAAAGTTTCCGGTCAGAATAGCGTAGTTATTAATCAAGAGACTTATTTGTGTATTGTCAGCCGGTAATGTCTTGCTATTTGTTGTAGTTTGCAGTGGTAGTTGGAGTACTGTACCGTGACGAGTATGTTGTTTTGAGTTTTGAAAGTTGAGATTGTCACAAAATGTTGGCTTTTTGGAAATTTATTTGGAAAAATTTTGGATGAAATATGTAAAAATTCTCATTCTGAAAAATATTGTATTTTGCACAGATTTTTATGCTCCATTTTTGTGATACATACAATTATATCAATAAAATATAAAAAATGCCATTATTTCCAATTTTTCATTTGTTTTCAATTAACAAAAATTAACAAATATTTTATTAGTAGCAATAGTTTATGTATTTGTTTTACGAAAATAATTACCGACGCCACTTAAAATACCTCTAAAGCTAAGAATAACTTGAATAAACGAAATCAAATTAGCTTATCATCCTGCTGGGCTAGAAGCACACAAAGTAACCAACTAAGAGGCGGATGAAAGACGTAATATTGAGCAGGTGACGGCAGATTGAGGCATGTGTAATGCTCCACCAAGCCGAAGTACTTTGCCGCCCAAGCCACGATTCCTTGCGCTGATCTGCGGGGTAAAATAGTCTGCCGCCATGCTTATAGGACGCTTCCTCGTGTTGGGACTTCTTTACCCGGTGTCGTCTCCTGTGCGAATGGTTTTCTTGTAGAGTATCACTGTGTGTGTCTGCATGACTAACAGCCTGCGTGTGCAGTCACAGAGGGATGAAGCTCCTCGATTCTGGGAGGTAACATCGTGGCTGAATCTGTGCACTCAGACGTTCTCGGAATAATATGGGCGATATTCCTATGTACTGGGTTTCCATGATATTCGCGTATCAGCCTGTCATGCAATAGTCGACTTCTGTGAGGAATAGTATCGTATAGGAAAACGAGTTGCACCAACGTAATGCTGAATGCATAGCGATATGTTCCTGTACCTTAGAAGCGTCAAAGGGAGGTTTCCAATGACCCTATTTGTAGAATTATTGATTCTTACTCATTCTACTAGCATTACATTACATTACATTGCTTCTGCACTGTACACTACATTAGTACCGAGATGTTTGGAACATACAATTGTGGTTCTTGTGTGTTTCAAGTCTTCCAGATGTAAATATGGTTTTTTTGGTAAATTAAGTTTGAAATTTTGAAGGTTAAATTTTTTTTGTACATTATACAATTGGTTTCCTCGTCTGTGTGTTCAACAAGAGACGTCAAGATCCTATGTGTGTGGACTGAAATGGGGGGCATATGAGCCGACTTTAAAAAGAAATTGCATGTCTAATTGTGATGTTACATCCTGACAATCATTTCTGCGAACTGCTAGCATATGTTTACTGTTGTTTTCTTATGTGAATTGATTTTTATGACCGAGTTTGATTTCATCTTCCTCAAGAACTACACAGCTGAAAGAAGTTATAAAATTACTCTATCACACCGTTCAATGAGGTCTTATTTTATTTTGTGCTTACCCAAATTTTATATTTTCAAAGTCGTGTTTGCAGTAATTTTCGACAAATAATATTAATATATTGTTAAAATATATTTTAATTTTGAATTTAGTTTTTAATATTTAAATATCATTTAATTTTTCCATGTTTCTAAAATATGTGTAGCATTGAATAAAAACTATTTGTGCCGCTGCTATGTCTGCTTTCTCCGATCTGCTTTTCTGAATGCCGATTTAACCAAGTCTGGTAAAAGGAATGGAGTTTTTGTTTTTCAAGAGTCAATGTGGCCATATATTAAGGTGTTTCTTTAGGAAGACGCTTCTTTTGTTGAAGCATGGTATATACGTACTACCGATTTTGTTCCATTATTGTCAATTTTCTGGCAGCACTATAATGTACACAACATACAAAGTGACGATTAATAAAATCGTATAGTTATCATTTATAAATAGCATAGTATCATTTATAATTCTTAAATTATCACAAAGTAACACAGGAATTTTTTTATTTTAGTACATATTTGTATGGTTTTTTAATTAGTAATATTCACGATTTTATTACAATGTAGGCAATCGTTTAAAATCATTAATATTTCAATCTTGGATATAGTTATGCACATTCAAACAATATATTCATGGAGTTTATTAAAAGGAGCTAAAGAATAATGTATGTAAAGCGATAATCAATATCTATCAATTCCGTATTTATATTTGATTGAACAGTTTTAACATTGTGAGTAGAGTGTTTATAGCAGATTGTGATATACACATAAAATATTTGAACTTGCCAACACAATAGTTATCATGTTCAAAACGTTGACACTTCGATTTGGAACTGTACTTTGATTTCTCTACAGAGGCCGAATAATCGAAGTATGTCCGTGAATCTTGGAGATCACCCACTGTTATGTGGTTGATCTATCTTCAACAATGAATTAACTATAAAGCATAGATTATTGAAAATAAATGCAAAACTATCGCCAGAATTAGTCGCATATGAGCCAACATGGAAAACGATATCCTGAAAATCAACTCGGTCACAAAAACGCTCGATCAACAGCGAACACCCAGAAAGAGATCCTCAATTAGTCTGCGGCTGTCGATGTGGAGTGGTGTCGGGTGGGGCGGGTGCGGGGTTGGGCGGGACAGGGCGGCAGGGTGAAGGCGAAGCGAGAGCGAAGGAAGAAGTTTGGGCGGGGTGGGGCAAGGTGTTGGGTGGGGTAAGGTATGGCAGGACGGGGGTGGGTGGGGGTTGGGCGGGGTGGAGGCAAGGGTTGTGAGGACAGGGGGAGCGGGGTTGGGCGGAGGGGCGGGGTTAGGCAGGGTGAGACAAGGTTTCTGAAGGACAGCGGCGGAGTCGGGCGGGTGGGGTGGGGTTGGGCGGGGCGGGGGGAGGTGGGAGAGGGGTTGGGGTGGGGTGGAGTGGAGGTTTGGGCGGGGCGAGGTGGGGTGGGGTGGGGTTTGGCGGGGCGGCGGAGCGGGGTTGGGTGGGGCGGGGGGCGGGGTGGGTGGGGTGGGGCGGCGGGCGGCGGGAGCGGGTTGGGTGGGGGCGGGGGCGGGGAAGCGGGGTTGGGTGGGGCGGCGGGGCGGCGGAGGCGTGGTTGGGGTGGGGGGGGGGGGGCGGGCGAGCGGGGTCGGGGGAGCGGGCGGGGTGGGGTGGGGTTGGGCGGGGGGGGAGGGAGTGGGAGGGTGGGGTGGGGTGGGGTTGGGTGGGCGGCGGGGCGGCGGGGCGGCGGGCGGCGGGCGGCGGGGCGGCGGGGCGGCGGGGCGGGGGGCGGCGGGGCGGGGGGCGGCGGGGCGGGGGGGCGGGCGGGGCGGCGGGGCGGCGGGGCGGCGGGGGCGGCGGGGGGGGGCGGGGCGGGCGAGCGGGGTTGGTGGGGCGCGCGGGGCGGCGTTGGGGTGGGGCGGCGGAGGGGTTGGGCGGGGCGGCGGGCGGAGTGGGATTGGGGTGGGGTGGGGGTGGGGTTGGGCGGGGGGCGGGGCGGCAGAGAAGAGAGAGATATAGAGAGATGAGAGAGGCGGAGGGGTTGGGTGGGGTGGGCGGGGGGCGGAGCGGGGTCGGGCGGAGCGGCTGGGGTTGGCGTGGTGTATGTTGCGGCTCAGTTCGATTTCAGCGTTGACACTAGCGGTTAATTTCGCTGGTGGAGTGCAACTGCTCTCCAGTTACAAGCGCTTCGCGCGCCGTCGAATGTGAACGCTTGCACGAGTGGGCATGAGGCGCAACGACACTTTTTTGATTCAGTCTATTCTGCGTTGCAAGAAACAAGTGTTTTTTAATGCTTACAAGATTTCATAATTATAAGTTATTCACCGTATTGATAGTTATTGCAAACGTTAATAATGAAGATTTTGCCATTTGCATTTTCTGAATAAATTCTAGTGGTAAATACTCTTATGAACGAAGAAAAAAAAACTATGATTAAATTTATTTTTACTTGTGTGTTGTTTAACACATTTTACGTGTGGTGCTTTTTTTGCTTCTTTCCACAGTTTTGGTTTTGCAGTATATTTCGAATGTAGAAAATTATCATCCCATTTTTTTTACAGACGAAAATGTTATTCAATATTTTATCTACTGTATAAAACAGTATATTGTTGATAATGCAGGACGTTATTAAACGCATCTCTTTTGGGAATATTAAGTATTTATGCGTCCGATTTATTCATTTTTGTTTCGCACTAGTAAATGCAACCGACAACCCAGCGTGTATTGCGAATTGCATATCTTAGAATGGATTTCTCGGGTCCGTTGCTGTGTCACTAGTGGTCCGGATGGTGATTAAATTGAAAGAACTGAAAACAGTGGTGAAACTCACATCACAAACGCCTATGGAATGAATGATCTGATTTTTCTGACAGAAATGTCTATGTTTAAAAGCAGTTTCAGATATCTACGATCATGTGATATATACGAATTTTATAAAATTCTATAAATTTTAGGTAGTTAAAATTGATGTAGAATAATAATAATAAATAATATAATATAATATAATATAATAATAATATAAAATTTAATAATAATAATAATTAATAATAATAATTATAATAATAATAATATATAATAATAATATAAATAATAATAATATATTATAATAATATATAATATAATATAATAATAATAATTATAATAATATATTAATAATTATAATAATAATATAATAATAAATAATAAATAATAATAATAATAAAATAATAATAATATAATAATATAATAATATAATAATAATAATAATATATAATAATAATAATAATATATAAATAATAATAATAATAATAATAATCAATAAATATAAATAATAATAATAATAATAATAATAATAATAATAATAATAATATAATATAATAATAATTATATACAATAATATTTAACCAGGATGACTGGTAGTTTTAAACAATTGATATAACATATTGCATCATAATACATTGTGAATTTTCTCCGTAATTACCTCAATTATTGCTCTGTTACAGGGATACTATATCAAAATAAGTTCATATTATAAGAAACTATTGACATTTGACAATTCTTACAGGGTCCCTTAAATTAAATTTAATAAATTGGTCGAATCCAAGCATCTAATATTATAAATTCAATTTCCATATATTTAGTTCAACGTGACAGACTTAATTTATCAAATAACTGTATCACGTAATAATGTTAAGAACATCAAATTAAAAAAACTCTTACTAACACGAGAAACATCATTCTAAATAATGCAAGTAATAAACATTACGAAGAAATGAAAAAAATTAACTTGGGATGTGAAGGATTAAAATCTGAAGATATTATTAGGTTAATATCAGAAAAGATTTTGAAAGGATTTATTTTAATTTCTCACTCTTCGCAATAAAGAAAAAGAATTGTAAACTTGAAACGGAGAATTATCGACAGAATCTTAACGTGACAAGAAATTTCACATAAAACTTACTAATTTAAAGCGTGTCTATGAAGAGATTTATATAGTTTAAAATATAATCGTTGATTTGATTTCACTTGTATTTAGTTATTTCTAATAAGCCAACAAGAAATACACATAAGTAGTATTATTTTCTAACCGCTTATTATAATATGAATAAATAAATTTGTAGACTTCATTTCAAGTAGTCTTAACCAAATAAAGCAGAACTAAAACCTGCTCTTTTTTCTTTTTAAATCAGTAAAATAGAACCAGAGCTATTGAATTTTTTCTGGGGGGGGGAGGGTCAAGGACCATGAGCCCTCCCTCTTCCACCTATCATTACGCGCATTGAAGTTCTCGAGTCATGAGAAAATTTACATTCCTTGTTCAGTTATCCCCCTCGTCTTACTTTCTCTCATGCCTTTATTCTCCGGAGACGCTGTAATCGCGGTAGAGACGAGCATGAAGTGAGAGATAGCAGGGGGAGCAGAAGCCGCTAGAGAGCGAACGGTATCTCCAAGGCAGCACCATTGTCTCCCACAGACTCTGTGCGGGTCCACACCAGCCCGCCATCGTATCGCCATTTTCCACCAGTTACCCGCCTTGCCGCAACCCAAGTCCCTGACGGCGCCGTTCTGGTTCCGAGCGCTTCCCCAGGTGTCTTCACCGCCCAACACAAACCTCTCCTCCGCCGCGCAACCGGCAACTGACGTCTTCCTCCGCTCCGTCCTGCTTCCATTCCGCAGCTCCGGTGCGATGGCTCGGAAGATAGCCGGGGCGGCGGCGGTGGTGCGAGGAGGCCGCGGGGGTGGCGGTGGCGGCGACAGCCCATTGCCGGCCCATTGTCGCCGCCGCGCCGCCGACGCGCTGCCAACTCGACGCGTGTCTCGTCCGAATAGCCTCCGTGTACACATGCGCGGAGGAGTAATTACGGGCCGGGGCGGCGCGGGGAACACGCAACGGCGGGCGGAGCGGGAGGAGGGAGGGGAGGGGAGACGCGGAGGTGCGGGGCGGGGAGGGGTGGCGGAAGAGGCGCGGGGAGGGTGGCGGGAAGGGGCAGCTGGGAGGGGGAGCGGGGCGAGGCGGGGCGTGGCCGGGCGGAGAGGAGAAGGCCTAGCGGGGCGAGGAGGGACGGACCCCTCTCTACCACCAGAGAGCAGGAGTCTTGCTCCGCCAGTCACGTGTTAATTACTCGTGTTAAAATCTATCGGGTTAGTTTTGCTGGGAACACATTGTGATGAACACATTTAACGTTTTAGGAACGAGGTAATTGTTAGGAAGGCCGGATGGCCGAAACGAGTCTGCATTATGGAGAAATGCCTTTAAAGGGTAGGTGTTGGTTTTGTAGCCCTATACTAACCAATAGGGACAGGAAAGTCAACTGTGCGCGGGAGGGGTTAAAATAAGACACGTTTAAAGTGTCACAAGTAGAGTACTGTACTATTATTGTCATCAAATTAGTATTAAATAATTTTAACTAATCAACATTTTATTTTAAGTAAAATTTTAGTTTTAGTAATCTCACAATATTTTTATAAATTCTTTTGTTCGAATGTTTTTGTCTATCTAGAAAATTCAGCTGATTGTATTGTTATCGATAAATCCAAACATATGTAGCAGCTCTTGGAATGTTTCTACATTTATAGCTTCTTTTTAAAAACATATTACTCGCGTAAAACTATTAACATAATTATCTATAATTACCTACATCTGGATGAACGTTATTAGTGAATTTAAACATTTACTTGTATACGTATACTAATTTTGTACGTACTATTACTACATTTACTATAATACTAACGATATTTATTAGCATCATCAATAAACATTTTGTTTTAGTTTATTTAATTAACTTTGTTAAGTTTCTCTAAAAAGACATTAACAATTAAACTGTTGTTCCACATTTTAATGGACAATAATTTTACTAACGAAGATGATTACTGGTATACAGAATGAAATTGATGTATGAACAATGCCAACAACATGGCATATAGATTAAATTGCGTAAAGTTACGGACTCCTCTAGCCTCTGTCCACAAAGCTCATCGCTCTATTTCTTCGGTTGTTTCAACAGAGACGTCGGCGGCGCTGCCTGGCGGCCAAGTTGGAAAACTCCCCGAGAGCGACGCGTCGGGGCGGCGTCTTGAAAAGACGACGCGGAGGAAGGCGGCAGGGGAGAAGGAGGGGGAATCTGACAGGAGCCCGAGAGGACGAGAAAGGGAGGGATGGCCTGTTGACGAACTCATTAAAAGAACCGGCGGCGCCAGCAGCCACTGCTAGGTAGCGCCGGATAATGAAGCCGGGTTTTGCCGCATCTGGCGAGTGAGCGCCTTTTGTAGGTCAGAGTTCGAACTCGTAGCCCGGTAGCATACAAAACTTTTTTCTACAAACATGATTGTTGACATTAAGATATCTAAGATAATTATTGAAAACGCTTATGTGAAATGTGGCTTAGTGACATGTTTAAATAGCAGGCCGTAGTACTCTGCGTTAATTTGCTCAATAAAATCTAATTTCAGAAGATTAATACAATTTATTAAGTAAAAAATAAATCTAAAGCCACGAAAAATATTGAGAGTAGAAAGATAAATGGTGATCCAAATAAGACTTCCACTGAAACCTATTGGGTGCATTGCCAAATCGCATTTGCAAATTTTATATCCTCTGTCAAGCCAGGCGATGGAGATTAATTGCGAAAACTGGTTAACTTTGTTTCACTAAGTATCTTTTAATATACTAATGAAGCAAAAATGTTCACATCAGCTGTGAATATTTTGAAAAACATATATATCAAGCTTAATGTCTCCTCTCGTCATGTGCTTGTAAATCAGTAGAGTTCATGGTAGTTACATAAGACACAGTTACATAATGTTGCTACATTAAATAATGCGGCGATGTGTAATATTGCTTAGAGGCAAGTTGTTTAAATTGATGGCCGTATTTACTATTCTCTGTTCTTTTGCTTAATAATGCATAATTTTGAAAGGTTATTAGTTATTACCCTCAAACTATCATCGAAATTGAAATCAAATATGTAATTTTAACAGTTGTAGTTTATTTACAGCATTTACAATACATATTTTGGGATATTGCATATAATTCTTGACTTCGATTAATTCCACGAGTAATTTCATTACTTTCCATTTCCATTCCTTTCCATGAATCGTTTCATTTCACGTCAATCATGAGGCAGTGTTTTACCTTGACATTGAACCCCTTTTTAAATTCCAATTTTCACAGAATGGCACACCGATTGTGCATTATCGTTTTGGTGGGATATTTCTTTCCCATGTAACTGTAAATAGATATAGTAGAGAATGAATGTTTTCCATCTTTTTTAGCAGATTAACGAATCAGAAGATCAGCGATGAATTTTCTACTCCAATTGTATAAATTCTCTTCTTAGGAGCCTGCAGCTCGTAGCATAATGACAGTCATTGTGAATTGTGAGTCATTATACTGCAGGTATTTGATCAATTACAGAGGAATTGCATTAACGTTTGGAGACGAAATTAAATAATTTATTATATCTCAATATTTATTCATCAACATTTTAGTAAATATTTCATTATTTTGAGATATAGAGAGCACGCGTGGTAAACAGCATCGACAGAGCACACACAACATTCTCAAACACTGAACGTGAACCATACATGTAATTCACATCGTCAAAAAGGCAAGAAAGAAGAAAATTATTTGTTATGAGAGGTACCAGTAATCACCATCAATAGAAAAAGTACTCCATGAATCGCGATTTAATCGGCATTAACACACTCGAATGAAGTTCACTTCCCCTCATGCGACATTTCAAACCTCCTTCTCATAATAGTGTCTTTTGTTAGTTTCCTTATTTCACCGACATGCATCCAACTTCTCTCTTGTTCTTCTTTCTCCTTTTTTCCAACCTCTCCTCTCGAGAAAGCGTGCAAGAGAGTCCGGAGAGCGTACTTCTGAACATCCCACCTCCGATGCCGCGCACAAGTTACCAACTTGGGCGAGATAAAGTCCCGTTCCAGTCGACCTCCGCTGCGAGCGCCGCACCGCAGATTGGCTTCCGTTTGGTCCCTCGCGGCGGTCCACCCCACGCGCCGCCCTTCGCGTTTGGGTACTGGGCGTTGCGCCTTTCTACGCTTTCCAGCAAAGTGAGGCTGAACTGATGAATCGAATACTAACTGTAGTCAGTAAACTTAACTACAAAAATCGTCACCTTCTTTCAATAGCACGTAAATAAAACAGCTAACGTTTGATAGGTCAAAAATATTTTTAAAAAATTAAAAATTATCAATTTATATTTTCAATGTAAACTGGAAATTCAAATAAAATTGTCAGTCGTAAGGAGGAAATCTTGGTATTATTATTATTGTTATTATTATTATTTTATTATTTTATTATTATTGTGTGTATAAGCCATTTATGATCAGGCTACACGTTTTTTGCGAAGCCCCGAGAGATGAAAGTGGTTAATTATGATCTGGATCGATGCCATCGTCGGGACTCGAACCTAGGACCTCCCGGTCACAAGCACTACAGTGACATCAGTTAATGCTCTGATTACCCTCTTCGGGTGTGTAATACACGCAACGTGTGTAAATATTGTATATTTGACTTGTAAAAATATGTAAATAACGTACAATGGCAGTGAATGTGAGCGTAATACAATATTCTTTTATCTTCTTCATTACACTTCATTACAATAAGCCATTCCTCACAGTTCCGACACCTGTGTTGTACATACGCACTATCGCTTAGTTTCAGTAGTGATGAACGAGAGGAAAGAAATTTTATTTCAGTTCTGAATGTACATTTTTAGAAATATTTTATACGTGGTCTTAGTTACTTATGAATTAGAAATTTCTTCATAATATTATAAATAATATTGTTAATTTAATATCATTACACACATATAAGATAAAGATAATACATTCTACTCCGTAACATTTAAATTAATTGGATAACTAAAAAAATATTACAGGGAAAATGTTACGTTTACTGCGAGTTCCTCATTGTGAATACGAACTAGTGGTGCCTAAAAAGGACGTAATTTCTAAAAATATACGTAATTAATGTAAACATGACGGAAAAATTGCAGTCTTGAAGACCCATTGGCATTTCCTAAGTTATCTTTAAATGTTTTCTGGGTGAGAAATTATGGAGGTTATTATAAACATTACATATGTAGGCCTATCAACTGATGTTCAGATATATTGGTAATTTCAGAAAAATTACGCCAAATTCCCTGATTTGGCATTTCATATCGAATATATTGACTATTATTGGCATGTGTACCTTTCAACACTAAACAGATTGTAAATAGTAATTAGGGCTGAAAATATTTTCTGTTTTAGAACATTTGATCTTCGCAAGATATTGAACAGAATTTTCAAACTGTAGCAGCAAATAAATTCAAAGTGGAAAATATATTTTCAAGAAGGCAACAAGTGATTGGAAAATGTTTCCTCTTAGTTATTCCCTGGTGAACGGGCGTACGTGACATCTGCCTGTCGAGAAGTCTCGAGCTTTCGATACTTGTCGTTCCGAGAAATCATAGTTTCTGCTTTGGTTTGTGAGAGAAATTGAAGAGACAAATATCGTTCATGATGCACCCCAAGAGTTGGTGGTATACTAGGTGGGTGGCAAGGAAGAAATTTTCTCAGAATACAACTGAAAAACTATTGACACTTGAACATGGAAAATGTTATATGATAACTATATATAATGGGAAAAGTAACAGCAAGAAGAGAATAGATAAGGAAAAAGTTAAAAGGAAATGCTTTTCGATGGTAAGTTATTAATTATTTAATGTAATCACTAAGCAACGACAAATTAATTTCCGGTGGTTTTGTTTGAAGTACGAGACCTAGAAATAATGACAAACTTTTAATACTATTAATTTGCAGGGCGTTCTCATAAATACGATTGCCACTACAAAAGTAATGCACGACATTGTAAACATTCACATTATTTTCCAAATCTTTTCTACTTTTACAGTATGTTGGTCCATTCTTTACGAACAAAAAATCACTTCTCCACAATCTCCGCCTCTTTCTAATGTCTTACGACACCTTTGAAAAAGGGCATGTATACCAGAACGGTAAAAGCTTGGGCCAGAATGTCTAAACCACTGTTTAGCACAACGAAGTCATCTTCTGGAAACCACCAGACAGAAAGATTTTTTAATTGCAGTTTTTTCAATATTCTGCCTTACTCGTTTCTCTTATACCCACTTTTATTGACAATTCATTCATGGTTACGTTCTGTCAGCCAAAGGGAGATTGAGAATGAGCTGCACATTGCCAGGAGAATGCGAAGAGCGCGGTCTGCCTCTGAATGGGAGATCGTAAGTATTCACTTTTACTATTTATGTTCGTCAAAAACAGTAAAAACTGTTTGTGACGTGCTATGAAGAGAAGTTCATTTGAAGTTACATTTATGTCCAGAAGTAAAACAAGGGGACATCTCAGCACTTGCTCGAGGATCAGAGAAACTGTACGAAAACATGATCGAGATGAGGTCATTGATCCAGAAGCTAAGTACAATACTTGTTACAGGTTCTTTACAATTAGACAAACCAAATAGTATACAATACTTTAAATGTCATTATTAAAATTAATATTACTTTCCTTTCGGATGCTCGGTGCACTAATTTACCAGATAATCTGAAATCCCACCGGCTAACTGTACTGTGATCAAAAACACCATCGCCATGAGCATTTCGTAATCTCTTGTGAATGCTAGGCATTGTCTTGTTCTCACAGTACGTTGCATCCGACGAACATGTAATGCAGCAGCTAACGTAAACGAGTGCTACGAGAGCAACTCTTGCGGAAAGAGGTTGAACTAAATTTGAGTTCCAGCGAGAAATTTGAAATCTGGAGGAAGCAAAGACGTAGAAAAGAAAATGAATTTAAAACAAATAATATGCATTACTTTTAAAGTAACTTACGTATTTATATTCTAGTATTTCAAAGCGATTTCTAGTGTTATCAGGTTGCAATTACAAATATTTCAACAATTCAAGAAGAAACGGCAAAAATAGGCGCCAAGAAGGTATAAAGCGATTTTTATAAGAATGGACGATTTAGACAGCTAGCGCTGTCGTTCATAACCGAAGGTTCTGTGGTCGTTATATACTTCAGCCCATTTGGCTCTCTTTCCATCTTTCATTCGTTTGTTCTTTGCAGTTGGCTAATTTGTAACTCGCTTCGACGCTTCCCACTGTGATATCCTCGTCCGATGAAAATATAGTTCGCAACAAGAAATATTAAGTGAAGTGCTACTGGACTCTTCTGTAAAAAAATGTTTATGACGATTATATTGAATTTACTTTTTCTGTCATAAGTATTGTTAATTTGAAAACCGAGTCTTGAATATCAGACACCTACTGACGCACGTATTTCCTGCTCGTGTGCGGTAAGGTGGCGAGCCAGAACATTTCGTTATTTGTGATTTATCAATTTATTTGTTATAAAATAACAGGGTTGTCAACCATGAGAAGCCACGATGTCTTAACGGGAGCTATGTACAAATATAAACACTTTACGAAGACGTGGCTGAACAGCTGACGCGGCGGAGGAATACTTCTCTCCATTTCATGTTATGTTCACGTGCTTAGCGAGCTGTAATTTGGCTCATTCTTCGGCGGATTCTTCTCTAACGAGGCGTCGGCCAGTGAGCGTTGCTCCCCTGATGACCTCGCAGTAACCTGTGGAGCAGGCTGCGGTGGCAGGGCGGGCGCGAGGCGAGGCGAGGCAGTGACGGAGCGCGTGGCCGGGGCAGTGGTTGCGGGCAGTGGTAGCGAGCAGGCGGTTTCAGCCCGTTGGCGGAGCGCGCGCCTGCCACTGCCCCGAGCCCTTGGGACTCTCCGCAAAACAGGCGGCATTAATACAAATAGCCTACTCCGCCGCCCTCGCCGCCCTCTGCCGCTATGCGGCTAATGCCGCGCTCCGGATATGGTCACACCCGCCCCGCCCCGCCCCGGGCCCCGCCCGTGCGGCGCGGTGGCTCTTCGCGTCCGCCCCCCGCCCGCCCCGCCCGCTCCCGCCCCCCCCGCCCGCCCCGCCCCGCCCCGCCCACGTCGTCTCCGCCGACGCCTCTAGCCGAAGCACACACTACCGCTCCACTACCACTCGCATTGACGCGCTCTGCGGCTACCCGCCCTGCTGGACACTCCTCAGTACCATCCCGTTGCCATCCCCGTTGGCCGCGCCATCCCCGTTGCCCGCCATCCCGTGCCCCGCCATCCTTGCCGCCATCCCCCGTTGCCGCCATCCCCGTTGCCGCCATCCCCGTTGCCGCCATCCCCGCGTTGTCCACCCTTGCCGCCAGTCCCCGTTGCCGCCATCCCCGTTGCCCGCCATTCCCCGTTGAGCGCTTGCGCCCAATTGCACGCCCCGTTGGCCGCCTACCCCGCTTGCGCGCATCCCCGCTTGGCGGCCAATCCCGTCTGCCGCATCCCCGTTGCCGCCTATCCCCGTTGCGCCATCCCCTTCCGCCATCCCGTTGCCGCCATCCCCGTGCCGCCATCCCCGCGTTGCCGCCGCTCCCGCCTGTCTTTAGCCGCCATCCTTCGCGCACCGTTTGCGCTCCATCTCCGCTCCGTGCACTGCTCCAAACTTCCTGCCACCACATGTGTCATTCGTCTAGCCATCTCAGTCACAGTCCCTGAATCTTGATTCGCAGACGCTTTCGCGTTTCATCCTCCGCCGAACGGTTTGTTATCTCGGTTCTTCACCGTTACCCGTCTCCCACAGTCGTCGTCACTTCCATCAGCCGCCAGGCGCCTCCCGCCCTGCCTTTTCCGTCTCTGTCCCCATCTCCATCTCCCAATCCCCCTCGCCCCCTCCCCGCCATCTCTGCCTCTGCCCCCGATCTCGCCTTCCGCCCCTCAGGCCCTCCGCCTCATTGTGTGCGCGCCCGCCGTCGCGCCCGTCTATAGCTCCGCCTTCCGATTTGTCGGACGTTCGCTCTTTTTGTTCCGATCGACAGCAAGTGCTGATCGTCGAGAGATTCGTAGTCGCAAATGTCGACCAGAATTCGAGACGGCTTTTGATAGTTTGTCGTGTGACGTTGCTTCTGCGCGCGGTGTGGGAAAGAAATGTAACGTCTGTTTGCTGTTTCGGTGGAGCCAAACTAAGCTAGAAATATCTCTTAAAAAGTAGATTCATCTAAGAAAATGGAACATACTAAGTGAAAGCATTCAATTTTGACAATGAAACAGTACTCATCAGTTACCTGGCGTTTCTTTATTTTTAGATTGCAAGTGGTTATTTTAAAATAATATGTTTCTTAAATAACTCAATATTTCGATTCTTTTCACATTCCTTATTTGTGTAGAGAAATTTCAAAAAATTATCATTTTTATATGGTTGGCGTGAGTGTCCTAGCAAAGCTTCTTCCCAAAACAATATTATGTTAAAGTTGTTAATTCAAAATATGATATATTGTCACTGAATATTCAACTTCTAATGTCACTGAATTACATAAACATCCCACGAAGTTAACTAATGGTGCTACAACAAAACATACTCGTGCATTATTTCTAAATTTCCATTTTTATAAATTTCAGGGAATTCAATGAAAATGAATCACAAGTCATTTTTTTTAAACGTCTCTTTTTCTATCTGTGGAAAACGTAAGAAAACTTTGAAGGGGTTTTTGAGCAAAAAAAACATTAAAATTTCATAAACTTCAGACACAAAATACACGAAATTACAGAACATTGGTTATTTCCTAATGAACTTACCATCTTTCAAATTCCAAACTTTTATCCCGTAGGCTATTCTTGTAGAGAAAGGGAATCGCATAAAGGTCCTGCATATGGGAGTTTCTGTATTTACGTTAGAAGTAATATAGATTCTACCTCTTGACGAAAATAAATGTGTACTCCGTTGACAATGTTTTTGAATTAGGATACAGTGACCTTGATGCACTAATTCTTACTATTACAAAAAAATGCGAACTAATACACAAAAATAACACACATATGAGTAGTTTTCTAAAAGTAAAATAAAATTAACCATTGAATATTTGCTGCAGGAGTCATGGAACGTAGTTTATAATGCTGTTGATAAAAACGATTAATGTATTTTTTTCAACGCTTTCATTTCATTTTAACACTTGATCTCCTGTTCGAAATAGAAAAATTAAAAATTTCACGGAAAAGAAATTATTGGATAACACAAGGGACTAGGACTTCATGCAAAAACAAAATAATTTTTCTTTCACTTCTAAGTATCATAACGTACAATCTCAAGATTTTTCCCTCAACTTTAAAAAATACCAATGATTTTAAAGAAAAGTCATAATGTAGGTTAAAATAATGACACACGATCAGAATATTTTGAACTCGTACAACAAAACAAAAGAAATGTGGAATATAGTTAAAAATACGACCAAATCAACTAGAAACCATGAAAAAGAAAGTTGTTTTGAAGCATAACGATAAGGCGAATGATTCGGTAACAGTGATACATCTCTTTAAATAATATTTTTTGAGACTTGCTACCAATCTCACGAAGGGTTTTTAAGTTACAATATTCAACATCAGACACTTTCCCAAAAAAATTGGACGTTCGTTTCCGAAGCTTCTTATGAAATTATCAAAATAATTGGTAAAAAATTAATATTCGGCCGGTTTAGATGAGTTTCCGAATTGTTTGTTAAAGATTTGTGCGCTTGCCATTATGCACCCGTTAACCCACATATTTACTGCACCTTATGTACCAGAACTTTTTCAGATATTTTCAAAACAGCTTCGGCTCAAAGCCGCTATTTAAAAAAAGAAAATTAGAATCTTTGAAAACAGCTTTATTTTCTTTTCTTAAAGATGTTCTCATCATTGGACCAAAACGAGGAACCTATTGGAATAGCACATTTTGGAAAAGCTTTAGACAGCATTGATCGGAACAATTTACTTTCAAAATTACCTTCATATGGAATACGTGGTATTGCTCTACTTTGTTATGTTCTTACTTTAAACAACGATCTCAGAGAGTAGATATACCTTACTGGAATGATGGAATATTATGTATACACCTTTTCCCGCAGGGATCTATTTTAGGTCCTATTCTCTTCCTACAATACGTAAACGATAGGCCCTCGACGGTTTGAACTGGAAGAACAGTTACCTTTGTGGATGATACGAATATTCTTCGCAATAAAGAACAGTAAATAGTACATTATCAGATTTTCAATTTTTTTCCGTGGTAAAGCAAATAAAAATAAAACAATTTAAATGAAGTTTTCCATTTCAAATAAACTGTTCTGTGCTCCATTGAAAATAATCGGTGCGCCATAAGACAGATTTTGATGATCTCTGAATCAAGAAAATGTAATTCTGAGGTCTCAATTCAGTCAAACCTCAAATGGAACGTCCATTTAAATTAATTGAACACATCTTTATGCTACGCGTTCAGAATTCATTCAAATTCACTCAGCCTTCGTACTGTTTGTGTACACTTCACGAATGTTCATTCGCACGTGAGATACGGCCTAATATTCTGGGAAAATACATTTTGTATCTCCAAGACTTTTAGATTATAAAAAAGAAGTACCAATCCTTACAAAAAACGCTCATTTCTTTCCGTTTTCGAAATTCAACTAATACACGGCTTAGGGTACGCATCACAGAATTAGGAAAACGTATCCCCGGAGCACGCCACACACTTTTTAACTCTTTTTGATGTAAAATAAAATAAAATCATCTAGTTTTTCAAAAAAATGCGCATTACCTTTTTTAATGACGATTTCTTACAACCAACTTTGCCAAAGGCAAAAATCTCTTTTTCAATTTTGTAGTATTGAAAGGTGAACTTTCTGCGATTTTCGAAAAACGGGGAGTTTGGCGAAAATAGAACTCGCGCTATGTGTTTTACTCTCCTTTGATAATTATGAAGAGAAATTTTAAAAAAAGTTTAAAATGGTTTTTGAGAAAAAATGTTAAAAAGTAAAATTGCCTAGATTTTGCGCAAACTTACACGAAAACTACTCATATTTTCAAAAAATTGATCATGACCTTATTTCAAGATCTGTTATTGAAGGACAGATTTCATTGAGGAAACATCTTTATATATAATATTACAGTTTGAAAAAAGACGCCTAAAAATTGCACTTTCGCAATTTTCTAAAAATTTGGGATTTTGACGGAGGTGAAGTTTGCACCGTTCTCTTAAGCGCCTTTTACACTATCCAAAAACAAAAGTTTTATCAATATATTTGGTTCCATTGTTGAGAAAATTTTGAAAATGGTTTTGAGGTTTTTTAAAAAGTACAAAATCAAAATATCCGTTGGAAATTCCGAAGTGTTGAGTTTCTTCAGATCGATCGGAGAATTTCAATTTTGAAGAAAATCGGATGAACAATTTAGGCGCTAATCATGAAGGAAAACCGAATAGGAGATGAAAGTGATGCCATTTACAATAAAGTACACGCGAAAATCGACTTCACTGCACTCTGTGGCTAGAATGAATACACCTTGATCGTTGAAGCAGCTGGCTCAGGGCCACGGTACTGAATGTAGTTTTTGGATATCCAATGTACATACTAACCTCAGTATTTCACGTACTACTCCGCTATTCGTGTGCCTGTAACAAAATAATTTGGGGAGGGAAGAATAATTGACAACCATAAAAACTCTTTCTGTATAGTATTCATAAAATGTATTCTGAGAACAATCGTACATGATTATAGAGCAATACGATGCAAGTACATGAGAATAATCTTGTGTTGTAGACATTACAGTTCTCTGTAAAAAGGCTTGGCTAAAAATCAACATATCTGCGATAATACTAATATAATTGTTTCTTCAACAAATTTTCAAGTGCTAACACAAAAAAATCCATTTTATGTATGGTATAATTGAAATAAATTATTTTATATCAACATAATTAATTTACTTGCATGTTGTATCAGATGTAGTTTGTCTTTAGGAACAATTTTTGTGACTACTATGAAACTACTAAAACATCTCAGTAATACTCAAAATGGGTAGTCACAAAGTGCAAATATTTAATCCCTCCATTTGAGCTCAGGACCTTCCTTTATTTAGACATCTTTATCAATTGAGCTATAGAATAAAACACACAACTCATGACCATTTACGTGCCAGGAAAATGTAATCTACTCGCATATTAGCATTTTTTTATAATCCTTGTTCATTAGTTACTATAATAATATATTCAGACCTAACATATTCATTCGGACCTCATGGTTCTTTATCCTATTCCAGAGGTGCAGATTAGTGTGAAAAAGCCATATCCTAAATCGAAAATTATTTGTTTGTTTACGACACATGTTATTTTTTCTTGGTTTGAAAGCTTAAATTCAATAAGGACTACAAAGAGTAATATTTTTTGTGGAAATATAATAATTTTTGTATAAAATAAAAATCCATTTATTGGGCTTAGAGTACAAACATTGTTTTGTCTATTTATTTCGGAATCGTGGTATTCCTAAAAAATGACTCGCTGAAGGACATTATCATGCAATGCAAATCTCTTCTTCTCCAGCAGATTGGACTCTATACTTGAAGTCACATGTAACCCGAGCCACTTTTACACCTGGAATAAAAACATACTTGAAAAATCTAATGCAGAAATGACACACACAACTTTGTCATGCATTGTATATTACGGATGTTAGATTACGCGCTTTTCATTTGTAGTTCAACGACATTAAGTTCTTAAGTTGTCTGAAACGTACTACGATACACGAGATGGCACAATACTTGATAGAAATGATTCAGGTAACAAACTGAACCAAGTACACTTAATAACAATGGTTAGTTGTTTCAATTGGGCTGTTTGAGACAAATGCAATTATTATGTTAAAAATTTTATAAAACAACCAAATACAACACGCAGTAATTTATTTCCAATTCAACTACAATAACGTATAATCATAACTCAAAATATTTCACTCACCTCCCCGGCTCAGTTTAAACCTGAAGAAACTATATTTCTTTTTGTCAAACAGCGTTGGCGCATTCTGGAGCCCAACATCTCGCCATCGTGAGCTGCAACACTTGATATAACGAAGTACACCGCCAAACATTGTTCGCAAACCAAATAACACAAACAAACACGTTTCCGAGTGAAACTCCCTCGCCACCGAGAAGAAATGAAATTCGAGGATGAAATTAATAGAAGTTTCGCAAGCACGCACCGCTACCTAACGAGCAAATTACGGAAATGGCAATTGAAATTACGCATGTACCTTAAAATAGATGTCACCACATTGAGACGACCCTGGCAAATCCTCTGGTCCATACTCTCGAACAGTGAGGATTCCCCTTCTATTACATATTCCTCCCCGCGCTAGCGTTGACCTCAGACAGACGGACGCAGACGTTTTGCCGGCAATCGAATTTCGAAATCAAGAACCCACAGAACCTGAATGCTGGCTACACCACATGTTGGCGAAATTAATTTACTTACATAGAAACAGGATTTATTCACCTTCTCGTAACCAGCGCCCTGAAAAAAGAGTTTTTCTGTCATATTCCAGCGCACGATTACATAATTTTACCTTTTTTCGAAGTAATATGTCACATTACTTTATATACTTTTGATATCAAAATAGGGATAAATTATTATTTCGTGTTTCTGTCGCTTTTGTGACTTTAAAAGATTGTATTTAGTAATCATACAGAAGAATTGCATTACTGTTGAATAATATTTATTTTGTTCCTTGATAGCGGATTTTAAAACATATTCTAAATGTGATTTAACTCTCATTAAATAAATTATGTAAGATATTCATTTCTGCATTTCACGTAAACTACACTTTGTAGTTTCAGTAGAAAGGCTTTAATAAAAGTAGTAAGTCATAATGAGTGTTTAATGCAAAGTGCGTCTGTCTTTGCCAAAGTTTCCAACGAGGCGTACAATTATCGACTAAATTACTTCCTTTTGATGGTGAGTTGCAGTTTCAAGGATATTCTTGGGTCGACAAATGAACTGTTCCGCACTTCGTGCTCTTTTCTTTGCCTATTTAACTTTCCACAAGTTGAAAACCATATTTTAAGCACACTGAAGCAGTGCCTGCAGGTCTAGGTAACTTCGAGCTCTTTCTTCTTCCAATGCCACCTCACAGAATCTTAACAAGTGCAATAAACGCGTAATGCTGCAAGCTGATGAGCTGTCGCATTGAGGTATTCCTCTTTATGCGCACTCTTCGTGAGGTATTTATATCCGAGAAATAGTTTTTCACAAAGTATTGTTTGCTCAGCAAAAAAATTAAAATTCAATTCGCAAAGTTGATTTAAACTTTCGAAAACTTTCGATCATTCTGTTCTTCTATGCTTTAATTCTGTGGTTTTATAAAATATCGAATAAAAATTTGATCGATATGCATGAAATAAGGAGTTATTTTGGATAACTTGTATTTTTTAATTCGTAGGAGCTGTAACTCCCCTATATTTGGCAGACATATGTAAGAGAGAGGCGGTATATTCGTATTTAGAAATGGATGATGTTTTTATGTTAATTTTTATTTATAAAAGGATATTAATTTCAATAATTTTAAAATTGTTGTCCGTTTTTAACATTGTTGGTAATATTTGTGGGATTAATTTGGGTATTTTAGAAATAATATGTTTATTATTTAAGATGTTATAATTGGAATTAAGGAATTGTTATGAGTTGGCTGAGTTGATGGAATTGTGTTGCTATTCATGAACACACTAATTCCAATGTTACAGTTGGTAGTGTTGGAAAATTTCTTGTACTATTTATGTTTGGAGAAATACTTGTGAAACATGTATTTTGAAGATATGATTTAGGATTAGAGAATTTGAGAATTAGATTGAATAGGCACATCTGCTGAAGATAAATTTGGCGAAACATGAGTGTTAGTATTTTTGGGTTTTAAAGAAACGCATTCTCTATTATTTACTGTATGGTTTCGGTGAGATTACGAAAATTTAGGAGATTGACTGTTTGTTTTATTATACTTTTTGTTGTGATGATTATCTACCTCTCAAACACATTCGTTCGAACTTACAATTTGACTTAGCATGATTTATTTTCTGGCAGTTTTTATGCTGAATAGGGATATTTATTTCGCTTCTAATTTCAACTTCAACTACGCTATTAAATAATCTGTTTAATATAATAATTTCTCTACCTTCAGCATTGTCTGCAAGTTCAATTCAAGGAATTTGTAAGTTCTTTTTTAATTTATTCTTCTGGTATAAGATAATAGAACATCGTACAGAAGGACCGAAACAGATTTTTAGTTGGGTTTCTATATTAAAAATACTGTTACTTCTAGAGATTCCAGTCCAGGTAAGTCAACAGCGGCCAGACACGAACCGTAAATCCAATGTTGATGGCCAAAGTCTAAAACGTGTTTTAGGCTTACATGTATTTTTAGTTCCTCTTACACACTTCCGGAGATTGTATGCAGTAAGTGACATTGATTGTGAGACGTGATTGCACGTAACTGCAGTTGTTAGCACCATAAATTTCCGTCAATATCTCCTCTCTCCACGTTCCCCAAAAACTTCCTCTCTGAAGTCAAAATCTGTTCTCCCCGAAATATCATTCTATTCTATTTGAAGTCTCAATCTGCTCTCCATGAAGTCTGAATCCATTCCCCGTGAAGCCTGAATCTATTCTCTTTTTACCATCTGCATCTTCTCTCTCTTCTGAATTTTAAATATTTCTCTCTCTCCTATTTCTCGGGCTCTCCAACCGCCACGTGATTGCGCCGTATTCGCAATAGGTATTTTTTAAATCTTATTTAGTCGCTTTTCAACTACTAAGGTCATACAGCGACCACTGTAATTAACATTGGTTTTGCAACTTAAAGAGGTGGCGATGGCGGTATTTGCATGCTCTCATACGGACTCTCATAAAATACAATGTCCCGCCTGGGATTTGATCCTACAACCCTTCAGGCATGAGCTAATTAGGGAACTTCGATCTTGGCGACTTCGGCTATCCAGTCCGGGTGTTTTAACTTTGTAAAAGAACATTCTACAAAATTCGAATGGTGTGTCCCTTTCTCTTCCTAACCTCGATATCTCATTGGTTTCCCTTTTTTGCATTTACTAACCTAAGAAGAGAAAGCAGTGTAATCGTGCACCAAAAAAGGGGTAATTCTCGACATAAACACACTTAGTGAAGAGCCTAGGTAACATAAAAGTGGCTAAATTCAGTTGATAAATATAGACAAAATTCCTCTAACACGTGGGGCAGTCAGAATCTACGGTTTGTGCTACCTTAATATTGAAAAATCTTCGCACAACGCTAGCGCATAAGTCATTTAACCCAGTTTATGAAAAATTGATATTTCTCTATCGTTCTGTTTGATGTCGCGGCCTCTAAAATTTGAAAAAAGATTTTAATTTTGAGGTACTTCACAAGTAGCCCTTCAGGAATAAGACCATGTTCAACTTTTTGAAAATACGAGAATTTGCGTGTAAATTTGCCCCAAATGTAAGGCAAATTTAATTTTTTCGGAAAAACAGCTCCAAATTTTTGCTTTAAATTTTCTTCATATATAAGAGACAGTAAAAATGTGGTTGTACTCCCATTTTTTGAAATTACTCGCTTTTTCGAAAATCGCTTTTCGCGAAAACAATTTTGTGGTTTTCAAAAGTTTAAGGTACATATTTTTATCTCAAAGTTTGTTGTACAAAATCGGCTGTGATTTCGGTCTGATGGATCGCGCATTCGAGTCCCGTCTCGGGCACAATCGTATTATTGTCCGCCCTATCATCACCATATATCATTTTCACCGTTACCATAACGTTCATTCCAATAGTGGTCGCTAATGACCTAGATGTTGATGCGACCTTATATAACAAAAATAAGCTCTTTAAAGAAAGGAAATGCATGTGTGTTTACAAAATGCCCGTAACTCAGCTTACCTAAAAAGAAACATCACAGTTCGTAACTAGGAGTATTCTTCAAGTCTTAGAAAATGTGACACCTGAAGCTAGGCCAGCAAGAAAAACTGCGTGAAAGAATCAGAAGAAGCTGAAGACAAAGGACAAGAAAAAGCTGAAGGAGAAGTAGAGGATGGAAGGAGACGGACGAAGCAAAAGCAGGAGAATGTTGAGATCTGAGGTGAGTGCCTGTCCCAGTGCAACCCCTCCAGCCCGGGAGAATCTCGGCCGACCGATCTTTACGGGAGGCGCCCCGCTTTTGTTCCCGGCGTAGGCAGGGATGGCGCTGCGGAGGCAGGGTTTACGGCGGAACTCTCCGCCGATGACGTACTTCCGGCGCCGAGCTCTTAAAAGCGCTCTCCGCCCTGCGGGTGGCTGACGAGCGAGGGTTGCCTTGGTTTTACTGTTTCTTCGTCAAACTGCAGTTTACTTCGACGATATTTATTAATTTTCATCACATGATACGGCTTTTCCTTCTTTTTATTAAGAAATTAATACGTTTTATTTGCAATTTACACACGCCACAATTAATATTCCACTTTTTAGAACAATCGATTATTCTCATAACCTCAACTACAGAAAGTCGAAAGATGCGTGAAAGTGTTTACGTTGCTTGTTCTTATCACCTTCCACGAGTTACACAAATGCTTTAATAAGGGTAGCTTTAAGTGTTTTTTCCTAACCTAAATACAAATTTTGAGTTTCTTACTCCAGGCGTTATTTTGCGCTACCGCTATAACCCGACGAGCAACATTATGGAAAAGTAAACACTTCAAACTAAACAGCAGAATGTAGAGGAATTAAAGTTAATGACAAAGACAATTTGGTTTGTAGGTACCTTTTATGAAGAGGAATTGGACCATAATTGTGTAGATTTTTTACAAATGATTCGCCATTGAATATTAAATGAAAACTGTACTCAATTCATTCACAAAACAAATCGTAGGTTTTCAATATAAATCTCGGGAGACGCGTATGGCATTCAGAAATAATGCATTACATATCTCTAAATTAAGGTAACTACATGATTAATTGATGACTTCGGGTAAAGAAAAATTAATTATTCTTTTTCTTCTATATTCGGATAAAAATAAATTAATTCGGGTTTTTCTTTTATATTTGCCTCTACGATCTCACAAATTCCATTCTTTCCTCCCTAAATTTGATTTAATTCTCTTTATCACCCACTTTTTCCATAAACACAACAAATTTGTTAATATTCACGTTTCTTCATACTGCACTAAAGAATCTTTAAACAAGCGAGCACTTTTTCATTTTCTAATATTTACACTGTCTTTTGTCGTTCTAATGTGCACTGATATATTTCAGTTCACAGATTCAACTGAAAAAAAGTCATTGCCGGACCCTGGTATGGAAAAAGTGGATAAATCCAGTTGATGTAGAAAGAAAATCTTGTAACACGTGGTGTAACCAGAAGCCATGTTTTGTGGGTATTTGATACCGAAAAATAGCTTGAAGGCAAAACGTCTGTCTGTTCGTCTGCTCATTCATAGTCAAAGTTAGCGCCAAAGCCGTTCAGCTCATTTTATTCCAAAACTTAATTTTCCCGATCTATTTGAATGTTCTATGTTTTTGAAGCTTCAAACGGATATTTTGATTTTTAAGAGTTAACGTGATGTAAGAATTTACGTTTTTATGCGTCGGCTCTGCGCTTGCCTTTATAAGTTTCGGAACAAACAAGAATTACTGGTTGAATACACCTTCACAGATTTATGTAGCAAAATAATATGGCGGAGCATTTGGTAATAAGTTGAAAAGTATAAGCTCTTGTAGCACCGGGAGTTTAAATCGCAGGCATCCCGATGTTTTTTTTTCGGCTCCTCAAAGATACTTGAGGGTGTATTACTTTTGTCGCTCAAAACAATTATAATACTTGTGAAACACACACGCATAAATTGAAGGTCGTCTTGTAGAGTTCAACGAGTTCTCATCTGGGCTTGCTTTTGTGCGTGGCTCTGGGAACGCCGTCGCCCTCCCAGCCCATGCCGGGGGCCGCAACGCATGCGCCAGCCCGTCCCACCTCCGTCGCGGCGCCGCCCCGCCCCACCCCGCCCCCGCCCCCGCGTCGCAGGGTCGTTACGGACGCCGACGCCTCTCGCGAACTTGGCTTAATTTATTTCCGCAGCACGAGCTTTTAGAAAGCAGCGACGATGTCGAGGATTTGTATCGCGCAGGAAGTTGCTTTGAAGGAAATATAAAGTTGGGTTTATGCGTTGCCGCCGGCGCGAGACGACGTCTAGGAATTGCTCCCGGGGGGCGTGTCGGCGGGCGGCCCCGCGCTGAAGCACGCTCCAAGCCACACGCACGGCTCGTTGCGCTGCGTGTGTCCGTCATTGTAACATTGTATTACTACTAATATTGCTATGACGCCTGTAGTGCCTAGTCTTAGTGTCGTTTCAGACTGTTATGCAACTCAACTCTAGAATTTTTATGACTAGATTCTGTGTCGTCTATATCTAGTTTCTGCCTAGTCAAGGACTCTTCTTTTTCTGGTGTATTCCTTTTTTGGGCTAAAGTTTTCCCTAATATGAGTTTTTTTATATGTTTTTATATGTTAAAGAGTGTTCTGTGGTATTGCAGAGATCTGTTCTAGTACATTGTGTCTTCATTCTTCCGTGTGCGGATTTGTTGCGTATAAGAAATCTTTCAGGAATCCTCACAGAAAAAAGTTGCACGCTGTCAGATCAGGAGAGCGTGCAAGCCTCAAACCACATGTCATAATTTTGTCTTCATAAACGGCATGCAAAACCCTTAAGGAAACAAATGTGTGTGGTTGAAATGATATCAAGTTTTCATTCGCCAACATTTGGAAGAAATACTCCAATGCACATAACGGTTTGACGCATTTTACGTTTGTGTCATACACAAAAGATTTCTGCTTGAGATAACTTCGAGCACTCCATTGACAGACCGACTACTCAACAAGACTGAGGAGCAGACCATTGAAGGGCGAGATCTTGCAAACCTCCCGTTCACAGCGTTCACAAGGCAGTTCAGCGCACCGGTCCCCGACGACTGACGCCCGTCGACCGAACAGTATTTTCCACGAGCGCGGCACTCTAATAAAATAGTCGCGTGGTAATATATAATACGAAACATTTTCTCTAGCTAAAACACAAATAATAATACACATTGCCCCGGAAATAATTCAGACCTCACGAAGACAAAAAACGGAGTAGAAGGAGAGAAGAGGGGAAGGCGAACAAAATGTGACCAGACTGAAAATGAGACTCAGGCTCGTGAGCAGCGAGGGCCTGCGGACAACGACTTGCAGGGAGCTGACCACGGGTGCTACGCGTCGGAATGTTTAATTTGCGACAGCAAGGCGAAGGCGCGATGGCGGGGACGGGAGATGGAGGCAGCGGTGGAGGTGGAGGAGATCGCAAGAGGGGATCGCGGAGGAGATCGCCATGGGGTGGGGTCCATAGGGTGAGGGCCATGGCGTGAGGGCCATGGCGTGAGGGCCATGGCGTGGGGGCCATGCGTGGGGGCCATGGCGTGGGGGGCCCATGGCGTGGGGGCCAAATGCGCGTGGGGGCCAATGGCGTGGGGGCCATGGCGTGCGGGCCATGGCGTGGGGGCCATGGCGGTGGGGGCCCATGGCGTGGGGGCCATGGCGTGGGGGCCATGGCGTTGGGGACCATGGCGTGGGGGCCATGGCGTGGGGGCCATGGCGTTGGGGGCCATGGCGTGGGGGGCCATCGGCGTGGGGGCCATGGCGTGGGGGCCATGGCAGTGGGGGCCATGGCGTGGGGGCCATGGCGTGGGGCCATGGCGTGGGGGCCAAAGGCGTGGGCCATGGCGGTGGGGGCATGGCGTGGGGGCCATGGCGTGGGGGCCATGGCGTTGGGGGCCATGGCGTGGGGCCCATGGCCGTTTGGGGGCCCCATGGCGGGGGCTGTTAGCTGGAGCGGTGTTGGGTGGGGCCATGGAGGGGGCCCTGGAGGGGCCATGGCAGGGCCATAAACGGGCTGAGGTGATGGCCATAGCGGGAAGGAAGGCAAGGGCAATGGCGCGATGTGATGACGGGTGCACGATGGCGGGAGTAACGGTGGCCAAGGTAAGGGAGTCAATAGAGAGGGGCGACGGCAGGGCGATGGCGGGGGCTACGGCCCGGCGATGGGGGGGCGACGGCAGGGCGACGGAGAAAGCGGGACAATGGTGGGGGAGGACGGCGAGGGCGACTGTGGGACTAGGTGACGGAGCGGGCGACGAATGGCCTGGGGTGGCTGGAGGAGATGGCGGTGCCTACAGCCAGGCGCGGAGGGGCCTAGGGACAGGGGCAGGGTAAGCCGGCAGAGGCAGATTCCGGCCATACGCTCCGCGCCGAGCGGGGCGCGGGAGAGGGCGTGGGCGGGGCGAAGGGAGGGAGGCGGCGGCGGCGGCGACGTCACCGGGGAGCGCGCTAACAAGCCGGCTAACAGGCGCGACAGCTCCGAAAGGAAGAACTTACTGCTGCTCCCTTGGCGGGCTTATGCGGGTCGCGCCCGATGAACGCCCCGCTGGGCGGTCGCTGTTTTTAGAGCTCTTGCGAGTAATCGGAGGCCAGCGATATGGAGAGGCCGATAAAAAGACTCCCCACGGACTCTCTGGGTCCCCAAAGAAAAATTATTTTACTCATTAAGTGCAATACCATCCTGATTCAACATCGTTGCTACCCGAAAGTACATTAGGAAGTGAAGGAGCTAGTTTGTGCTTATAAAGATGTTTTAAATCTCCACTCCAATATATTTCAATTGTGTACATTTAGAAAATATGTTCCTGAGGTAAAAGAGAAGGGAAAGATAAAATTATTGTAATGGATACGTGAAAAAGTTGTCCATTTGTTTTTGCAGTGATTTTGTATGGATTTTGTTTTTCAGTTTATACATTAGAATTTGTTATGAAAATTTTAATGCGTAACATACACAATTATTCCGTGCCTAAAATACACATTTTAACCTTCAGAATTTCTACCTCCAGTTTTTTATCCTTATTTGAATTATTTAACGAGCGTTGTTGACATCATTTGATAGACAGTCATATTTTGAGAATATATAGAACTTGTAGTTTTAACGTTCGCATGTAGCGAAATGAAAGCTCAAGAAGGTGCTGATTATATTTTTCACAAAATATGGAAACTTCTTCGCATACATAGCTAATTATCTTTTATTTTCCGTACTTTTAAAAAGTTAGTATTATTTATCTAAATTTTCTTTGTTCCCACTAGGTCCTAGCGGTTTCAATTCTAATACACACACTATTATTTATTCATCTCTCTCGCCTACTAACACATAAATGCAACATGTAACGCAACTTTTGACTAGTCGTCAATATATTTTCATTTATTACTGTACGCCTACTACTAGAAAATGTTATAAATTTTAAAAAGATATTAGAATAAAACAAAACTGAATATCATAAGAGCTGAAAGACCGTTATATGCTTGTTAGTAATATTATTCCCCGGCGTTGTCGCACTCATAATTAAACTGCTAATTAGCACAATGTAGTTTTTAACAACTTGAAAAATAAATATTATTCACTCATTTCCTTGTAACATTCCACAGATCAAAATAAACATTTAAATGCCACAAAACGTTGTAATTAATCTATTTTATCGAATTTTTGACGTTTTTTTCCTTTATCTGAAAATTCTCATTTTTCAATTTCTTTTTATCTAGAATTTCTTGAAGTAATAATTTTATATCTCAAGCCTTAGTTTTATTTTAAAGAAGCTCTAAGAAAAATACTAGGTAATAGTATTAAGAATTTATTATTATAATAACTGTGATGATTATTGATTATTATTTTAATAATTGATGTTGAATATTGTAGATCCATTTCTAATTGTAATGACAATACAATGCAAACTAAATATTCTACTGTAGCCTGTTGTGGAGTTATATAATGTGATTAATAACATGAAATGTATTTTTTTAATTAGAGTTAGTTGATTCGTTTGTTGATTGTTATTTGATGCTCATGCACATTTGTAGTATTGCAAACATTGCTTTAAGCTTTACTCTCGAGTTCGATTTTCCATCTTTCTCTGCCATTCCTGTGGCGTCGGTACCATCGGATGTAAGTCTGCCTCCTCTTTTGGCTTCCGCCTTCGCCCTGAGCACACTGGCACTCCGTCCGGAAACGACCGGGAAGTTTCCAGGAGGGGCGTCAAAAACGATGGAACAGATTGTACGCTGTAAACCCTACGACTCTGCGGGAGCGCGGGGAGGGGGCGGGGGCGGGGGCGACCGCGTAGGTCGAGCGTTTTCTTTGTCTTCGGCGGTTGTGCAAAGGCAAAGAGAGCAACTGCGCAGTCAATAAATTTAAAAGGAGCGCCGCGGGTGCAGCAAACGCCGCCGCTGCCATGGCTGTCTCTTCCATCGTCTCTACGTCGTTTTGTCTGTGACTCCCACTCTGCCCTACCCTGAAGCTTCCTGTCGTGCTTGTACTCGTTGCTAATGTCTTTACCGGAGACGACCGCCTCTCTTTCGTCTTAATTGCTTTCACTTTCTATTGTTTTCGACTTATCCAGATCGTTCTCATTTCTACAGCGTCCCAGTCTCGCTCTGCCCCTGTCACGTCCACTCCTGTTTCAATTCCTTGGGTGCTATTTCCATTACAATTGATTTTATTTTTCCCTTTTATTTCCATTTATATCCTCGGGCGAATACTTTACATTTTCTGGCTTGCTCAAAACCAATCTTCAAGATATTGCATTAGAAGATAGATATTTTGTTGTCCAAACTACTGAACAAAACCATATTGTGTCAGTTAAATGCTTGTTTTCGTTTATTTCAAAATATTGTATTTACTGTATTAGCATTTGCACGTGCATAAATGTTTATTTCTGTGACCTTCTTTGTACAAATATATTATTTTTTGTAAAAAATGTTCAATTATTGTTTCAATATTTCGATAATCCCTTAATATTTCACACTGGTTGAGTATTACCGCTGCCTCTAGCAACTAAGAGAGAGATATTGTTTTTGAAGCTTCAAACGGATCTTTTGATTTTAATAGTTAACGTGATGTAGAATTTACGTTTTTATGCGTCGGCTCTGCGCTTGCCTTTATAAGTTTCGGACAAACAAGAATTACTGGTTGAATACCCTTCACAGATTATGTAGCAAATAATATGGGCGGAGCATTTGGTAAATAAGTTGAAAAGTATAAGCTCTTGTAGACACCGGGAGTTTAAATCGCAGGATCCCGATGTTTTTTTTTTCGGCTCCTCAAAGATAGTACTTGAGGGTGTATTACTTTTGTTCGGCTCAAAACAATTATAATACTTGTGAAACACACCTACGCAATAAATTGAAGGTCGTCTGTAGAGGTTCAACGAGTTCTTCATCTGGGCTTGCTTTTGTGGCGTGGCTCTGGGAAGCCGTCGCCGCTCCGCAGCCCATGCCGGGGGCCGCAACGCACGCGCACAGCCGTCCCACCTCCGTCGCGGGCGCCCCGCCCCCCCGCCCCGCCCCGCCCCGCCCCGCCCCGCGTCGCGTCGCAGGGTCGTTACGGACGCCGACGCCTCCTAGCGAACTTGGCTTAATTTATTTCCGCAGCAAACGACTTTTAAGAAAGCAGCGACGATGTCGAGGATTTGTACATCGCGCAGGAAAAGTTGGCTTTGAAGGCAATATAAAGTTGGGTTTATGCGTTTTGCGCCGCGCGAGACGACGTCTAAGGAATTGCTCCCGGGGTGGCGTGTCGGCGGGCGGCCCCGCGCTGAAGCACGCTCCAAGCCACACGCAACGGCTCGTTGCGCTGCGTGTGTCCGTCATTGGTTAACATTGTATTACTACTAATATTGCTATGACGCCTGTAGGTGCCTATCCTTAAAGTGTCGTTTCAGACTGTTATGCAACTCAACTCCTGAATTTTTATGACTAGATTCTGTGTCGTCTATATCTAGATTTTTGCCTAGTCAAGGACTCTTCTTTTTCTTTGGTGTATTCCTTTTTTGGGCTAAGTTTTCCTAATATGAGTTTATTTTTTATATGTTTTTTTATATGTTAAAGAGTGTTCTGTGGTAATTGCAGAGATCTGTTCTAGTACATTTGTGTCTTCATTCTTCGTGTGCGTATTTGTCGCGGTAATAAGAAATCTTTCAGGAATCCTCACAGAAAAAAAGTTGCAACGCTTTGGTCAGATCACGGAGAGCGTGCAAGCCTCAACCACAAATGTTCATAATTTTGTCTTCATAAACGGCATTGCAAAACCGCTTTAAGGAAACAAAATGTGTGTGGTTGAAATGACAATCAAGTTTTTCATTCGCCAACATTTTGGAAGAAAGACCTTCTAATGCATATAACGGTTTGACGCATTTTTAACGTTTGTGTCATATCACAAAAAGATTCTGCTTGAGATAACTTCGAGTACTCCATTGACAGACCGACTACTCACAAGACTGAGGAGCAGACCATTGAAGAGCGAGATCTTGCAAACCTCCCGTTCACAAGCGTTCAACAAGGCTAGTTCAGTCGCACCGGTCCCCCGACGACTGAACGGCCGTCGACGCGGAAACAGTAATTTTTCCACGAGGCTGCGGCACTCTTAATAAAATAGTCGCGTGGTAATATATTATACGAAACATTTTCTCTAGCTAAAACACAAATAAATAATACAGCATTGCCCCGGGAACTTAATTCAGACTTCACGAAGACAGAAAAGGAGTAAGAAGGAGAGAAGAGGGCGAAGGCGAACAAAATGTGACAGACTGAAAATGAGACTCCAGGCTCGTGAGCAGCGAGGGGCCTGCGACAACGACTTGCAGGGAGCTGACCACGGGTGTACGCGTCGGAATGTTTTTAAATTTGCCGCCCAGCACGGCGAAGGCGCGATGGCGGGGACGGGAGATGGAGGCAGCGGTGGAGGTGGAGGAGATCGCAAGAGGGGATCGCGGAGGAGACGCCATGGGTGGGGTCCATGGGGTGGGGTCTGGGGTGAGGGCCATGGTGTGAGGCCATGGTGTGAGGCCATGGTGTGAGGGCCATGGTGTGAGGGCCATGGCGTGAGGGCCATGGGCGTGAGGGCATGGCGTCGGAGGCCATGGCGTGGGGGCCATGCGTGGGGGCCATGGCGTGGGGGGCCCATGGCGTGGGGGCCAAATGCGCGTGGGGGCCAATGGCGTGGGGGCCATGGCGTGCGGGCCATGGCGTGGGGGCCATGGCGGTGGGGGCCCATGGCGTGGGGGCCATGGCGTGGGGGCCATGGCGTTGGGGACCATGGCGTGGGGGCCATGGCGTGGGGGCCATGGCGTTGGGGGCCATGGCGTGGGGGGCCATCGGCGTGGGGGCCATGGCGTGGGGGCCATGGCAGTGGGGGCCATGGCGTGGGGGCCATGGCGTGGGGCCATGGCGTGGGGGCCAAAGGCGTGGGCCATGGCGGTGGGGGCATGGCGTGGGGGCCATGGCGTGGGGGCCATGGCGTTGGGGGCCATGGCGTGGGGCCCATGGCCGTTTGGGGGCCCCATGGCGGGGGCTGTTAGCTGGAGCGGTGTTGGGTGGGGCCATGGAGGGGGCCCTGGAGGGGCCATGGCAGGGCCATAAACGGGCTGAGGTGATGGCCATAGCGGGAAGGAAGGCAAGGGCAATGGCGCGATGTGATGACGGGTGCACGATGGCGGGAGTAACGGTGGCCAAGGTAAGGGAGTCAATAGAGAGGGGCGACGGCAGGGCGATGGCGGGGGCTACGGCCCGGCGATGGGGGGGCGACGGCAGGGCGACGGAGAAAGCGGGACAATGGTGGGGGAGGACGGCGAGGGCGACTGTGGGACTAGGTGACGGAGCGGGCGACGAATGGCCTGGGGTGGCTGGAGGAGATGGCGGTGCCTACAGCCAGGCGCGGAGGGGCCTAGGGACAGGGGCAGGGTAAGCCGGCAGAGGCAGATTCCGGCCATACGCTCCGCGCCGAGCGGGGCGCGGGAGAGGGCGTGGGCGGGGCGAAGGGAGGGAGGCGGCGGCGGCGGCGACGTACGGGGGAAGCGGCGCGCTAACAAGCCGGCTAACCAGGCGCGACAGCTCCGAAAGGAAGAACTTACTGCTGCTTGCCCTTGGCGGGTTTAGCGGGTCGCGCCCGATGAACGCCCCGGCTGGGCGGTCGCTGTTTTTTAGAGCTCCTTGCGAGTAATCGGCAGCCAGCGATATGGAGAGGCCGATAAAAGACTCCCACGGACCGCTGGGTCCCGCAAAGAAAAATTATTTTAACTCATTAAGTGGCGAATGTCACCATGATTCAACATCGCTTTGCCTACCAAGAAAGTACATTATGGAAGTGAAGGAGCTAGGTTGTGCTTATAAAATGATTTAAAATCTCCACTCCATATATTTCAATTGTGTAAATTTTAGAAAATATGTTCCTGAAGGTAAAAGGAAAGTAAAATTATCGAGGATACGAGAAAAAAGTTGTCGCATTTGTTTTTTTTGGCACTGATTTTGTATGGATTTTGTTTTTTCAGTTTATACATTAGAAATTTGTTTGAAAAATTTCAATGCGTAAACATACAGAATATTGCCGTGCCTAAAAATACACATTTGTAACCTTCAGAATTTCTACCTCAGTTTTTTATCCTTATTGGAATTATTTAACGGAGCGTTGTTGACATCATTTGATAGACAGTCATATTTTGAGAATATATAGAAAACTTGTAGTTTTTAACGTTCGCAATGTAAGCGAAATGTAAGCTCAACGAAGATGTGCTGATTACTTTTTCAGAACAAAATATTGGAAACTTCTTCGCATACATTGCTTAATTATCTTTTATTTTTCGAACTTTTTAAAAGGTTCGTATTATTTTATCTTAAATTTTTCCTTTGGTCCCACTAGGTCCCTAGCGGTTTCAATTCTAATACACACAATATTATTTATTCATCTCTCGCGCTACTAAACATAAATGCAAAATGTCACGCAACTTTTAACTACCAAACATAAGTCGTCAATATGTTTTCATTTATTACTGTAACGCCTACCACTAGAAAATGTTATAAATTTTAAAAAAGGTATTAGAATAAAATAAAACTGAATATAATAAGAGCTGAAAGGCCGTTATATGCTTGTTAGTAATTATTATTCCCTGGAGTTGTCGCTCTCATCAATTAAACTGGCTAATTAGCACAATGTCGTTTTGTAACAACTTTGGAAAAATAAATATTATTCACTGCATTTCCTTGTAACATTCCACAGGATAAAATAAACATTTAAATGCCACAAAAGCGTTGTAATTACTCTATTTTATCGAATTTTTGACGTTTTTTTTCCTTTATCTGAAAATTCTCATTTTTCAATTTCTTTTTATCTAGAATTTCTTGAAGTAAATAATTTTATATCTCAAGCCTTAGTTTTTTAATTTTAAAGAAGCTCTAAGAAAAATACTAAGGTAATAGTATTAAGAATTTTATTATTTAAATAACTGTGATGAATTATTGGATTATTTATTTAATAATTTATGTTGAATATTGTAGATCCATTTCTAATTGTAATGACAATACAATGCAAACTAAATATTCTATAACTGTAGCCCTGTTGTTTGGAGTTTATAATGTGATTAATAACATGAAATGTAATTTTTTTTAATTAGAGTTAGTTGATTCGTTGTTGATTTGTTAATTTGATGCTCATGCACATTTGTAGTATTTGCAAAACATTGCTTTAGCTTTACTGCTCGACGTTCGAATTTCCATCTTTCTCTGCATTTTTGTGGAGTCCGTGCATCCGGATGTTAAAGTCCTGCCTCCTCTTTTGGCTCCGCCTTCGCCCCTGAGCACACTGACACTCCGTCCGGAAACGACCGGGGAGTTTCCAGGAGGGGCGTCAAAAACGATGGAACAGATTGTAACGGCTGTAAACCTACGACTCTGCGGGAGCGCGGAGCGGAGGGGGCGGGGGCGGGGGCGGTGGGGGCGGGGGCGGGGGCGGGGGCGACCGCGTAGGTCGAGCGTTTTTCTTTGTCTTCGGCGGTTGTGCAAAGGCAGAGGCAACGCGCAGTCAATAATTTAAAAGGACGCCGCGGGTGCAGCAAACGCCGCCGCCTTGCCATGGCTGTCTCTTCCATCGTCTCTACGGTCGTTGTCTGGTGACTCCCACTCTGCCCTACGCCTGAAGCTTCCTGTCGTGAATGTTACTCGTTGCTAATGTCTTTACGGAGACGACCGCCTCTCTTTCGTCTTTTAATTGCTTTCACTTTCTATTGTTTTCGACTTTAATCCAGATCGTTCTCTCATTTCCTACAGCGTCCCAGTCTCGCTCCTGCGCCTGTCACGTCCACTCCTGTTTCAATTCCTTGGGTGGGCTATTTCCATTACAATTGATTTTATTTTTCCCTTTTATTTCCATTTATTCCTCGGGCGAATAACTTTAAACATTTTTCTGGCTTGCTCAAAACAATTCTTTCAAGATATTGCATTAGAAGATAGATATTTTGTTGTCCAAACTACTACTGAACAAAACCATTTGTGGTCAGTTAAATTGCTTGTTTTCGTTTAATTTCAAAATATTGTATTTAATGTATTAGCAATTTGCAACGTGCATAAATGTTTATTTCTGTGACCTTCTTTGTACAATAATATTTTTTGTAAAAAATGTTCAATTATTTGTTTCATATTTCGATAATCCCTTAATATTTCACACTGTTGAGAATTACCCGCTGCCTCTAGCAACTCTGTCCCTGGGGTTCGAGACCGCAACGCGCGCACACGTGGCAACACGCACACGCAACGCGCGCACACGCGCGCACACGCGCGCACCGAGAGATGTTCTTCCGCGCAGACGCGCGCACGACGCGCGGCACTACGCGCGCACAGCCGCGCCACACGCGAGCACACGCGCGCACACGCGAGCACTACGCGAGCACACGCGAGCACACGCCGCGCACACTGCGCGCACACGAGAGCACACGCGCGCACGACTGAGAGCAACACGCCGCGCACACGCGCGCACACTGCGCGCACACGCCGCGCAGCACGCGCGCCCAAGCGCGCCACACGCGCGCACACGCGCGCACACGCGCGCACTACGCGCGCACACGCGCGCACACGCCGAGCACACGCGCGCACACTGCGAGCACACCGCGAGCCAACAATTACGCGCGCACACGCGAGCAGCACGCGGAGCACAGCCGCGCGCACTACGCGGAGCACGACGCGCGCACACA
>BOPP01000266.1:120413-143881 GCA_017312745.1 Gryllus bimaculatus
ACACACACACACACACACTTCTATGTACTTCACTACCATACATGACCGGAGACCACAATGAAACCTAGAGCTTTTCCCGAATGGGGTGGCGCCCCGTTAAGGGAGATACTTTGAGGGGGAATCTCTAGCAAGTTGTCTTGTAGGTCAGCTCCAGATCTCACCATCCAGATGGTGAATAATCACGGTCACTTCCGAGGAAAAACATTTACTACACTAACGGAAATCAAGACCAAAGCAATTGACGTGCTTGAAATCAATTACTCCATTAAGGTATTAACTACCTTCTCACACTTTTACCACTTTCATACCTACTATATATCATATTCGTTCGTTTCAAATGACTCTGCAGTCACCTCTGATCCCCGACACACGATCTTTCCGTACTATTCCTCGCATTTCCAGATTGCACGCGGCAGCAGCCCCTCGCGATGCAGAAATTGCAGATGAGCGCGAACGTAACGGGGCGACTTGGAAGCTCTGTTTGATCGCGGGGGCCAAACCGGCGCGTGCAGTCGACGTCGGCGGCAGCCACCACGACTCGCCCTCCTTTCTCAACGGGCTTTCCCAAGAGGTAAGCGGGGCTGATTGCAATTCAAACACGATCTGCATTAGCGGAATGAAACTCGCGTTGGGAGAGGCCGCGCGCCCGCCTCTTCGCTGAGTTTATTTCGAAACTTTAATCAATCTTTCCGCCGCCAGAAGTTGGCCGAGGTGCCGGCGGCGGCTGCGGTGCCTCTCCGCCCGGACCTCCCTCCCGGACAACCCCGTCGGGGACCCTTGTTTAACCGCTCATACTCGTAATGAAACCTTTCTTAGTTTCAGTTGCCCGCGGCCACCCCCGATGCCGCGTCCCCGTCTGCCTGTTCGTAATTGCCGCCGCCCTCGGGGACAGGTGGAGCGCGTAAAAAGTTCTGAGCACGTTTCGCTCTCGTTTCTTTCTTTGCCTTTGAAGCAACTACTTGATTTTGAGGAGTCGCGGTCTGTTTTTATGAGCTTTTTTTACCTCTGTTTTTGTTACATGCTGTAATTTTTATGAGGTGGAGGCAGTGTTTGCAGTTATTTGTGTGAAGAAACCGCAGAAGTTTAAAAGAGCTACATCAGTTGAAACACGTTCGGATTCATGATTACTATTTTATTTGCCGTTTTATGGAAGATACGAATTTTGCATTATTTAACTTTTACTAATTGTATTACTTTCGACGAAAAAAAATTATGATTCATAAACCAGTCAACAAATCTTATTGTATGAGAATGTATTAGATTCAATTTTAGAGGGCCGTAAAGGCATCTTTTCATTTAAATTTTCATTTTTCTCTTACCCTCCACATTTTATTTTCTAAAAGCTACTATTTTCAATATTGTGTCAATTTCGTGATTTTGTAATGTTGCGGGTTCGTTAAATCTTGGGAGGGGCTCTTGAGAACGAAGAAGAATAATTTCAAGTGAAAATATTCAGAAATTGCTTTGATTTGAGCAGAGAGGCACATGCGTGCGCTGTCTTTGCCCAAGGAACCATGAAGACCTTATTACCAATAAAGGCACACGTTCAAAGGACGCCGGGATTCCTTGTAATAAAGTTCCGACAAGGGGTGAATATTTTATGATCTCACGAAATATGTATGAAGTTAACGATTCGCGTTATGCAGTCATATGCCTGGATACCTTCTGGAAGAATTAAGGCTACACTTTATATTTCTTCGAGGAACAATTAGCAAGTTAAAGTCGATTAGAAGTTTGAAATAACCCAACTCAAATGTTTGATGATTATTTCTTTTCCAAAACTACCTGAAATAATCTGTATTATTTGTAGTAATAATACTAATAAACGTTTCATTATGTTATAACTAGGTGTATTATTCAATTTGTGAAGACTTTGTAAAGACCTTGTCTTGTAATCTGTAAAGACTTTATAATAATGTTCTACTTTTTAAGTAATAAATTCACAATTAAAATTATGAACCATAATTATAATTATTAATTGATTGTACATTAGATTTAAAACCGTTCTAAAGAGATTAGCTTTTGTAACGCTTGAGCACTTTCAATTTTCAAAGAGTGGAAAACGAAGTGTATCTTTTCAGACACCCTTACCGCAACGTATCATCAACTTCCGAGAATCTCGTTGCAGTAGTTATAATTTACTGAACATTTTCTGTCTTCTTTAACAAAAGTCTTTGCCGTAATGTATTAGTCACTAACATCTTGGCATTCTGTGAACTTCGTACAGATTCCTAACACCAAGTTTCGAAAATAATGGATTCAGCTGATATTGAGATAAGATATTTGCGACCACTTCGTACAGTGATAACTACAAAGGCATATTTTAATATCCATCGACGTTCTTAATAGGGATATACTGTGACCACTTTGAGCCCGATAAATAGACTCAGGTACTTCTTCCTTCCCCTCGTTATGCAGCAATGTCGCTCAGGCAGGATTCGCCCCCCTTAGTGCAGAGAGGGGAGGGGTACAAAAGCAAGAAGACTGATAACGACTGTTGATAAGGGGCCGGGAGGTGGAGAGGTGGGCAGGCCGGGAGAGTTGAAATGAGGCAAATAAAGAGATAAGCGAGTTATCCCGATGGAGGCCACAGGGCCCATGCTTGGCCTCGCGTAAGTTTAATTACATTGGACTATTTGTTCTCAGAATGTTCTGATAGTACCCCAAAACATTGTCTATCAAACACTGCCAAGGATTAATTGTGTGAATATTATACCAATGCGGAAATATTTTGGTTACTTTTTATAGTTACACAAATCTATTTTACAATTTGTATAGTACGCATCTGCAAAGTGAATTGAATTTCACTACTGAATTTAATTCCACTACAAACTATTACATGGAATGTGATAGAAAAGTGTAAAGAATGAAGCACTAAGTAGAAACTCAATTTTAAAGTTTTGCTAAAGAATACAGAGATTTACAATACAAATACACAGTACTTAATTTAAGATAAATATCTCTTTTTCCTTCCCAAACTTCCATAAAGAATACCTAATTCTACCATCAATGAATAAATATGTTCTCATGTTTCTTTGGAATTACAATTATCATTATTGATGTTGGGTATTATCAATATTTTTTACAATTACTTACAATTTCTTTTATTAATTGCTTATATATTATTTAATTCATTACTTTAGAAAATTGTTAGTTTTTATTAACAGAACACCTTGTGACTGTCGATACCGTGCTAAGTAAGATAATTTGTTAGTCGGGTTTTGAATTTCCCAAAGTTTTTGCATTGAAGCCCGTAAATCTTCTTAACCACTTATCAATCCCGAGATGCTGTGTTTACGACATCCCAACGTATAGTAATAAAACCAGGAAAGGGGAGACCTTGTAAAATACTTACTACGCTGCCTAATCAAATGAGTGTTTCACTACTTTACATATTTTAAAGACTATTTAAAAGCTATGCAATATTACTTTGCCTTCATTGAAGTGTAAATATAGAACGTGAATTTGTAGCTAAATTAAGCTGGAATGTTGCTTCATAGGCTCTAAGGATTTTAAATGTGTTACGAAGAATTATAAAACTTAATTGATAAATAAAAATAATCAAAATGTATGGAGTGCATCTCTCTATATTCAATCTTTCTGCTTTTTTATTTTTCGACACAAGGAACTCGAATCCCTTTTGACATGACGTAGTGCAGACATTTCAAGGTCGCGGGCAAGATAACAAGCTTACTAGAGCTTGTGGGCACTACGCTCAGAGAAATGGGCACCATATTTAAAAGTAACGATTGTACCAATGTTACAGAGTGGCCGTGCTTCACTTGATACCTGGTCCATGAAAAGTCTTTGAGAGCAGTTACTTGACTCTTATTGGCACAGCTTTAGCTATATTAATTCCCGTTTCCTCTGTAAAGCAATCTAATTATTTATTAGAGAAATGATACGTCAGTCAGATTTCAAATTCACAATTCAGGGTAAAATAAAAAAAATTGAATCAAAAGACTCTTGATTTTGTAATCCTGTTTACTTATGTGACATGAAAATATTAACATTCTACGCTCAGGTTAGGAGATTTAACAGAAATATTCTTCTTTGTTAAAAGCGCTGCCCGTTAGTTAGCGAGAATTGTTAACTTATAGAGACTTGACAATTTATTTCACCGTTTTGATAAATACAATAAATAAAGATGATTTAATAACATAACACAAAAAGAAAATAAGGAAAGAATTTGCTACTCTGATTCCGATCCAAGTCCGATTACGTAGAAAAGATATTTATAAAGTTAGAACTAAGTAAAAAAATCAACATGAAATGGTAATAAGTAGTGAAGAATACAAACACAATAGAATTCTCGGTTATTTGGTGGAACAAATCTGGCAAACCGTTTCGTATGAATCCACTATTCGCCGCCTCGCGCCGCTTCAGCTTGCGAAATGTACACCCCTTGCTGTATTTTAAGGGGAAATGAGGGCGGAGTCAAAAGGAAGTTACCCGTGCCCGCCGGATCGCAAGGTTCACAGGGAGCAAAGTAGCTCGTCCGGGTGAGGTTTGACCTTCCTGACGTACCTTATTGTGAACCATCCATTCACCACTATTTCGAAGTCTCTTACTTGGTTTTCGGGGCCAACTTCTGATTCTCCCATCCTCAGAACCAATTCCTCTCCACCTGAAGTCCCAATTTCCTTACAACTTGTCAGATCTGGGACTTCTTACCACCTTCAACCATGCATTCCGAGTAAAGACTAAGTAAACATTATACAGCAACTACATACATATGCAGCTGAGAAACATAACAAGTGTTGTTAATACTTGCAAAAGAATCATACCCTGCAAAACTGAGTTTATCGAGGTTGCTCTTAAGAGAGATTTAAAACAAATATATTTTTTAGTCTTACAGAACATTTGCAATCGCTTAATGAACTTGTACTTTTCAAATTCCCAATTGTTATCTTTAAGGTATTATTGTACAAAAAGGAAATGAAATGAAAGTTCTGCATACGGGATGTTCCTGAATGTACGTAAGAAATCATTGTGATTCTACACCTTGACGAAATTGAATATACATTCATATTAAAATGTTTTTGAAATATCTATCGTACCTCTACGCGCAAAGTTACTTTACTTTGCTTGCACAGGCCAAGGGCAAAACGAGATACATCACTGTGGGAAAGTCAAGAGATAAATCTTTTAAAAAATATTCGCTCTTCTGAATTTTATTGTTGTTTACGGAGTTTTTAACATTGATATCTGATGGAATATTGCAAAAAAAGAGCAGTTTCTCAATTTCATTAATTCCTTCAGCTTCGGTATTAAAAATTTGCATGCACCAACTGAATTAATTCAAGGAAGGCAATCGATCAAATTATAATGCACAAAAACACTACTACATTTGAAATTGGAACTAAAAGGGTACAGTAACGTCCTCATACAAATTATTCAATTACAAGAAATTCAAACACCGATAAGTTAAATTACACACTTGTGTATGCTGTTTACTAAAAGTACAATACATTTATAGACTTCTTGCTGCAGGAATCATGAAATGGTGTTTAAAATGTTGATTCAAATGAAAAATATAATTAATTATTTTCGACGCTTTAATTTGACCGTGGGAAATCCGTACTGGCACCTTATGAAAACCGTCTTATCTCAGAAATTATTCGTGTTAGAGAAAATCTAGGCACATATCAAGTTGTGACCGGAAATCACAGGGATTTTCTTTGCTGATGATTTTACTTGTTTACTAGGCAAGTTATTTTGGGGGATAATTTGCGCATTTGCAATATTTAAACTGTCTTCTAATAAAAATAAGGTGAATCACAAACTAATCTGGTTGGTTTGTGCTCTTTATACTAATGAGATACCTTTGCGGCTCGTGATGGCAGAGTTGGATGGAAAAACTCTTAATAACAAATGAAATTGTAAGATTGACAAGATGATACGGTAATATAACTTTAAATGAATCCCTCATTTTTTTTAAATATTCTTCCGAAGCTTTTGATTCTATCGCGTGACAATGTTGTCAAGGATCTCTCTACAAATCAGGATTATAGTTACAAAATAATTCGAGCCATAACGACAGACTTTCTAGTGATGTGGCATTACTAGAAGTTGGACATCTCTCGATTGTTAACGCCTCTCTCGATTGTTAACAACAGCAAATAGTATTTGTCGCTTGTAGATTTCAAAACATGGTCTTGAAGGCAATAAGTTACTTTAATGTCTTAAGGCAATAAGACCGTTACTTGTTATGGAATACATTTTTACTGTTTACTTTCCTCATTAGCTTACAATCAAGTCGAAAATATCTTTGGTGGAAGGACGTTGCTACATTTTGTATTACTGTTATATTTTAAACTGATAGCCTGGTTATAAAAAGTACATGAACCTCCACTTACTTGCAAACTAAAAATATCAAAAATAAGGAAGTCGGTTGAAGAGGCAGTACAAGTTCCAAAGTGTCCATGGCACAGACAGAACGTAGATATGTGTATGAAACAAATACCAGAGGCTGGTGTAAAGTGTATTCTCATTAGAAACGAGAAGAATTCAGTTGAGGTCAGAAAGCAAGCAAAATAATGACTAGAAATGAATCGATATGCAGCACATAAATAAGAAAGAAAGGTTTAAATATCTCAAAATTTCAACAATTGAACACTAATGCGAAACACCATTGAGAAATTGCAAATGCTTATATCCACGCGACCTTCTAAATTTGGGAATGTTCTGTGCAAAGCCAACCAAACTATGTATTACGTAGAATTGCTTTATTTTGAGAAATATTTGCCAAGTATACCGACCCAGTCTTTAAAAAATTCCAAAATACCTCGGCTCCAAAAAATAAATCTACTTCACTAGGAATGTGGTAAGTGGGGTAGGCCAACTTCAGCCCTTGTGGAATTTTAAAATGAGATTTCGTCAATTTGATCACTGAAATATCTGTGGTCTTAGGCAATATTAAAAGAAATATATTATCTCTTGATGATATTTATGCCAGAAGAAATTTCTGTAACAACGCTAATTACAGCCTGGAAAATTATTTTATCACTGATCTTCCACTGTTGTTGGATTATTTTAAAGTTGCGTAAAATGCATGATTGTCAGATAGTTTTGTTATCGCAAAAGATAATAAAAACTTTCGGATATTGATTATTTAAATTCACATATGACAACTGATTAATAAATTTTGAAAACTTTGATAGATCCGGTGATTCAGTGTTTGGTGCCTTATTTGAATGAGAAAGATCTCTATAATTGATTACATCAGGATGAAGCAATGTATTATGCTTTTTTTGACATATTTTTCAATCAGACAATTTACTATCTTTGATGGTATGCCTTGTTGTAAGGCACTTATAACAAATATTAATTGCTTTCAAATGATTCCTTTCTAAACAGCCTAAAGAAGCAAAAATTGATAAAGCTCTGTTCACAAGGAAGAATTTTAATTGTTGTCATTACGAACTGCTGATTATGAGATTTCTTTGATACCTTCTTTGCTAACACAGTTTTAGCTTTATTAATTTTGGAAGCAAAAGTTTGATTAGAATATTGAATCTTATCCAAAACCTTAAAATAATGTTTTAAGAATTCAACTACTTCCTTGTAAGTGGGTAATGGGTCATAAATTCTCCTGTTTTCATTTATGTTTTGTTTGTGTATCTAATTTTGAAGAGAGAAGATACACAGTTAATATATATTATACATATCTATATTATACATACATCAACAGAATGCCCCTATACTTTTAACATATTGACATTCTCTCATAAGTGTCTAAAACTTTCCTCAATGAGTAAGATGACTAACGTTCCAGTTAATTATCTGAAAAATATCATACTATAGGAGTTGTAGTGAGGACTTCATTCTGAAATCTGGTAGTAAGCATACCATAAGCAGTCCCAAAATATTCTTCTATGAGGGGTAAAAGAAACGATAAGTTGTGCTGCATTACCATCTAATATTCCCTTTAAATAACATAGTACTTCTATTTTTTTGAAGAATTGTTTTAATAACTGCAGTTTGAAGCACTGCTTTGTAATTCTCCTATTGGGAAAACTTATCTGAGAATTTAATCAACTATATTTTGGGTAACTTTACTAGAGACTTTTGAAGTTTACTCTCAACAGTTAATGATGATTTTTCTTTATTTTTATCTAATACAGATTATTTATTTGCACTTGGGTTTGTTTCAACCAACCCCATTACCTTTTCTAAATTGTTAAAAAATGAAACCTCAAAGCTGGCAGTTACTCTGAACAACGGCTACAACCTCTACTAAAAACTAATATTTTCAAACTCTTCCCATAATAAATTATATTTGTCTCTTACAAGTTGAAGTACATTAACTATTTCTTCAGGTTGCCACACTGACCAATTTTTTTAATAGATTTAATTTATCTTCAAAAAAATCTTTGTTTCTAATTAACTGTTACCTCCTTTGCTTATAAGTTTCACTCATCTTAATTCTTTTTGAAAATATGACATTCAATTAATTAAAAAACAATTGACCTCAAAATCAAAACGCAAATAAATAAGGCACAATGAGTAATTACACATACAAAACTATGTCAACTTAGTTGACTACTGCTACGTTTTAACATGTTTCCATGATAACTTGTGTAAATTGTAATAATGTTATCCAGTCCAGTAAGTTTTTGTTTTGTCTTTCCTCCCCAGCAGGGCCACTATTAGATGTGCAATGTTGACTACACAACAGCCGCCAGTGGAGGGAAGTTTCCGTAACTTGTATTGAAAAAAGCAAAATGGGGCTGGAACGTTGATTTATTAAGTTTATCTTGTTTAAATATTTTAAAGGTTGTTTTGAATACTTTCATAATTTTAAGTTGCTTAGTACACATTACCTTTTAACTTGCAACACTTGATACACTGCCGCGCCACCGTTCGCTTTGCACCGTTGCACGAGCTTGCACTGAAACGTTGATGGAGAGAACATGTTCTGGCACCATGCTTGACGCCTGCCAAACGAGAACTGAATGAGAGGTTCCAGGGATTCGAGATCCGATTCATTGAGAGTCGGGAACGAATCCCTATGACTCCAAAACCCGTGTTTTGGTTGGTTAAACCACGTATTCAACGCATACTATCAATTTAAACGGGATATCAAAAAAATAATATGGTACGAGGTCAAGAAAGGAGAACGGCGATGCTGAGACAAATGAAGATAGATCTCCAGTAAGGGGAAATCAAAGAGTTCCAACAGCATTACCATAAATGGCATTAACCAAAAAGCACTATATTTACCTCAGATGATGGTTAAGAGCCAGAAAATAGGTCAAATGTCGTACTCCAGGGTAAAAGTTCTAACTTGTGTTCAATGTCACAAAACTAAAGTGTTTCTTCGCGTTACGTCTGATAAGAGTTGCTTTACGGCGTATCACAAGACATGAAGATATATTGTAAATGTTGAAGTTTTGTAGTTTCCGTAACAATCCCTATTTTTTGTTAATTCTTGGCAAAACCCTGATTGGTACATGAATTCAAAATTTAAATTAGTATATATATATATATTACTTGGGGTAGAGATGTCTTGCTCAAAAAACCTGCAAAGATTGCACTTCTTCTCGTAGCTCGTCACACCCATTTTTAACAGTTTTTTAAGACTAAATAAACAATTAAAATAGAATAAAACGTTAGTAGGCATTTATTAGACATGACATGACTACATGGAAGAATTGCAATAGATTGCCGCTCAGGTTGTGTGTCTCTTGTCGGGAGCTCGAACAACCAGCCAAATTAGTCGATCACTTCAAATACCTCCCTTACAACACAACTTTATTTTCCATATCATGATTCATGGATCAACCAATCATCATCACATATAAATTCCATTCAACAACATATTTCAAGAAACTAAATTCTAATTTCCAACTTAAATCTCTAAATTATAGTACGGTTCAAGAGCTGTCTGTGTGTGAGTGTTGCGTGTCTGTCACTGTTGCTGGTTGTTAGTGACTCCAGGCGCGTCATTTTCTGACGTCATTAGTCCCGTAAGTGCAGTGCATTTCCTATCTTCAGCAGGTGGCGGTAATCTTCGCCTGCTGCATGGTGAAATCCGGCCCCGACCTACCGTCGGCTAGTAGGATTACCTCCCCAATCAGGTATCTCCCACCAGCAGGGCACCGCCGCAGCCGGGACAAGCTCTAAGCTCCCGACAGGACTCCCCGCGTGTGTGGAAGTGTAGTGCATGTTAGTGTAAGTGTATGTAAGGGGTAGGTTAGGACAAGGACTGAAAGATAGCGTGCGATCCGTGGCCTGTTTGTTAGGGTACTGCGCCGGCATTCGCCTGGTGCTAATCAGTGAAAGCACGGAAAATTACCGATCAGAGCAGCTGGCCGCTAGGATTCTCCTCCAGACAGCGACTGAATCCGTTCTAGTTGACAAGCTAGTGTTGAAAATCTTTCCACTGTCGGGTCGCGAACCCAGGACCTCCCAGTCAGACTGCAGTTACATCAGTTGATGCACTGAGCCACCTCCCCTGGTTGTGAGTGTTGCGTGCAGGGCAAAACGTCCACCCGCCCCCGCGAAAGGCGCGGCCGGCAGCAGGCCACTGCGAGCGCGGGGGCGGGGCCGCGGGCGGGGAAGGGGCGTCCGGCCGCAGGTCGCACCTGATCGATGCAGACGGGCGGCGGAGGCCCCGCCTCCGGGGGCGGCGGCGCAGGTGCGGCCCGGCGGCCGTTCATCGCCGGGGGCGGACGCGGGTTCCGCGCGGAGCTCGCCTCTGCCGCCGCTGCCGCCGCCGCCGCCGTCGCAGCCTGCAGTGATAATGTTGCTCGCAATCGGAGCAGGCAGGTGCGCCATTTGTCATTCCGCTCAGGAAGAGCGGAGCGGGGCTCTGCGGGGAGCCTCCGGAAGGAGACGAGGAAGGATGGGCGGCTGAGGTGGTGGGAGTGCGGGAAGGAGCGAATCCTAGCGGGAGAGGGGCGAGTTGAGGGACGAGAAAGGGAAGGACCTTTCTCAACAGAGATCAAGAGATTAGCTGGGGCGCTGTACTGAGGTGAAACGGGAATACGCTTGTGAATACCGTGGCGATGGGAAACGAGAAATGAAATAATATAGAATGGCAAATATGTATTCCATTTAATGGGAATCGTGAAGAGAAATTTCTATTCGTTTTTTCAATAAAAATAGTTCAACACTGCATTGTGAGGAAGTATTATGTGTTGCTAAGCGTACAATTGCACAGTCCCGAAACTAACTGTAGTACATATAATAACAAATGCTAAACTAAACGTCAGACTACAGCATCATTCTACACTTGAGATATTAAAATTATTGTGAAATGAAAAATGATGGATGAAAAGATTGGGGAATCCACGCTCGCATAGAAGTGCATATTATAACACTCATACAGTTGCTTAGAGTATTCTAGGAAGATGGATAGAAATTTGGAGAAAGAAATCAAGAGAAATGAAACAGATCCGAAGCAATAAAACAACATGCTCTTTGCAGCAAAGACGCCGGAAAGAAATTAAACATTGCAAACGAGAGGAGAGACACTCATATCTAAGACCACTCTTCCAAATAATAGGAGATGAAACTGAAGACAAACAAGAGAGTAAGTGCCAGGGGGGAAATAGGAAAGGGTTACGTTCTGCCTGGAAATGAAGAAGATACAGAGCGCTTGAGAGATATCTCCGACAAGAGGAAACGCTTGCCTGATCACAGAAAACGTGCAAATGATGTTTGTAACACAGCGTTGCGCGCACGGGAGTGTTAGTCGTCTTTGATGATCAGCCTCCTTGCTTTTCCCACCCATTTCACTACGCTTTCGCGAACGCATCTCTTTCTACCAATCGCGACATGACCTCTCAGACGCGACGTACCATACATACCTAACATCAACCCCGCCAAACCCTCCAGTGGATTTGTTGACTTAGGGCAACCCACCTGCCCAACTTCACTCCGTTTCATTCCCTCTTTAACTCCTTACTCCGCAACCGCTTGCCATTCACTGCCCCAGCCACCTTCCCAGCGTTAAACGTGCTCGAACCCATGCGACTTTTCAAGCTCTGGCTCACAAACCCCTCGATTGATTGATTGATTGATTGATTGGTTAGTGTTTCCGGGCGCGTCAACTGCTCAGGTAAGTAGTCCCCTAAGCGTGGTGCATGTTTTATTTCATGGGCGATGGTGGTGAACTTCCCCTGCTTGGTTCGCTGATTTCTGAATTTGAGTAGAAGAACCGAACTCTTATCTCTGTCTGGGTTCGCCAATCTACAGGTAACCTTGTAGGGGTTTCCACAACCAGGTATCTCCCACCAGTGGGGCACTATACCAGCCTGGATAAAGTTCTAAACTCCCGACTGATCTCTTTGCGTTATGAAGTAGTGCAGTGCATGTTATTTTACGTGGGTGTAAGAAAGGGGTGAGGATAGGACAAGGAAGAGAAAGGGAAGAGCTTAAATGGCCTTAGCGCGTTTGTTAGGGTACTGTTCCAGGATTCAGTTGGTGTTGATCAGAGAAACCACGGAAAACTACCGATCAGAGTAGCTAGGGGATAAAATTCTCCTTTAGGGCAGCTGAATTCAATCTAGCTATTTAGCTGGTATCGTAAATCGTGCCACCGTCGATACTCGAACTCTAAAACCCAAAGACCTGCCGATCAGAACTTCTGAAGTGAATTGCGAATCTTTCAAGCTTGGATCCAACCTATTTTTCCCATATCCCATTTCCCACTCACCTTCGCAATGTACTTTTAATCTCTTGTATTATTCCGCCATTCTTCTACTCTTCTTTATATTACTCCTCCATTCACTCTTCTCTCTTTGCTTTCTTTTGCCCTAGTTCTAGTCGTCTCTTTCGTTATCCTTTATCCTACATAGTTCCCCCTGCTCGCCTTACCGTCTTTAACTGCTCCATTCTACGTTTCCCACTACTCACTGTTCCATTATTCCCTACCCCGCCCCGCCCTGCTCCACGCCACACTGCTGCTCCGCCTTCCGCCGCACAGGGCCCAGATTGAAGACAAACGCAGCGCGCTCCAGGAAATTACATTTCACTATTACCACTCCGGCTATTTGGCCTCCATTCGATAAGATGTATGGAGGCAAGAATGGAGATCGTTTTTGAGAAGTGAAGTGATTTCTTGTCGATTGCACCCGCAGATTTGTCTTCTAGCACGAAAGTTCGATTATATTAATGGATGTTCTTCGATGGCCTCTACCTACAGATTGTGGCCGGTAACAGTATCTGAGAAATATCACCGTCGTAAATTTATCTACGAATAATCTAATTTTCCTTACTATGTTTATTCTCTCTGTGTTATTGCCTCACATTTTGGGTAAGAGCAAAATGTATAGTTTCCTGAACTTCACGAACATGAAACGTTTTATAAAACACAATTCATTAATACTTTAGCGACTTGCAATTATTGTCATGACATTGACAGAAGAAAAATAACATTCTTCAAAAGGAAGGACTTTTTTCTGTTCTTTCATTTTTGCATTGGGGCAGAAGAACCGAACTCTTATCTCTCTGCCTGAGTTCGTTGAAAGTTTCTGTCAATGCTGCGTGCCCTTTTTTCATACATTGGTTTAAAATGACTATAACACAAACTTATCACCACATTCTTTTAGTAAAATGTGGGCATAGGTCTCTGACTCGTGTGCGTTGATTTTGTAAAAGATGCCATTTCGATCTCTTGATAAATAATATTTTAGTGTTAGGATTCAATATTTATTATAAAAATGTGTATCATTTAAATGATTCATTTTATATTTACTAGATAATAAAAACGTGTGTTGTAAAACCAATATTTTTGACGCGTTCTCTAAAGTTATATGGCTGCTAGATGAGGGAAACACAATTTATTTTTGTTGACGAGACATTTTTGAGCTCACTGTATTAAATGACTATCTCAGTTTAGAATGACTATCTCCAGTTTCTTTAAAATGATAAATTATTAGAACTTTCGAATTGTGCGCTTTTAATACCAAGAGAGAGCATCATATGTTGACGCTCAAATCACATGAAAGAAAATAAAAATTATTAAGTCAGATAACGAACATCAGTTGTAGGAGGATACACACCTTCAGAGAATTTAACGCAAATAAAGTTATTTATTTGATATAAAGAGTTAAAATATTGAAAAAAAGATGTTCACGTTACTTTTTGGCTAATGTAAATCATATTAACACTAAAGTTTTTGTTAAATGCTGTATCCCCTCCCTTGGGCCACTAGCAGTACGGGGAGTGACCGTCGTAGCGCTGTCGATAAGAAGCTCCAGAGACTTCAGATCCCTTCCCGCAACTGCCAGCCCATGATCTTAAGTCGGCTCTTGGCTGGACCTCTGCGATTGCGTCGGTCGTCCATAGCTTGCTCGACCACTTTTTACTGTCGCTTGTAAAGCCCTAAAAGGCTAGATTAAGTATTGGAGTAGCGAGTATACTTCATTTATTGTAAATATTTATATTTTATGTAAAATGTAAAAAGAGATCTAGCACACCTAAATCACATATCTTGGGAGGAGTGCCATTTTATGTACGCAAGTGCTGAACTAGAATTTGCTCTAGTAGACAGAATTTTCTCCTTATCTCAAGCTCCTATGAACGTGCTTTAATAAGAGGCACACCCAGAAAGTAACTTTCTGTAGGTCAGCAAAAAAGAAAACACAAATTCATAGACAAACTTCATTGCAGTAGGTTCCGCACATGTTGTCCGCTATTGTCAACATTATCACCACCAGAACTGAGACTTTTATCAATCTGTGGGGTCAACATGGGTGTTTCTTGTCGCAGAAGTCTGCCGCCTGGTAAAGGTACCACTAATATAGTTTTATGTCTGTATACGTAACAGAATTATTTCAACCAATATTTCACAGACAATATTTTTTTAAATTTAAACATTAAATAGTTTTCAATCCTATTAGTTTGAATTCTTCCTCAGGTACATTTTCTATAATAAATGTAAAGAATCTAATTACTCTTGAAATCTTTTTTACAAAATTACTAAAAGTAATAATATTATTGAGACAGCTCACTGTTAATTCCAGTTTTCCATCACCTTATTTCAACAATTCTCTGTGAATATGTTGGGTGTGAAATTCAACCAACACTTTCCACAGCGTCTTTGTAATCAAAAGATATGTGTATACACCGGTTGTCTATGTGTAAATGATAGTCGTTTTAGGTTTTTCAAGTTACGGTGTTGCCAATATAACAATGTTTTCCAACCTACTGATATTTAATAAATGGCATTACTCAAATGATTTTAGTTGTCAACTGCCCAATGAAACATGGAATGGTCACCAAACTGTACATAGATACCAGTGTTTGATAGCCATCTGTAATTCTACGACACTGTGAATCGCAAAAAGCTGATCGGACAGGAATTTCTTGAGGTGAAAGAAAATATGAAAATCGCTGGGGGCGAGATGCGGCAGGATAGGGTGGATAGTCGAACCCCTCCCAGCGGCCCTGCTCCAGAGGACCTGTTGTGAGTCGAGTGAGTAAGAGAGCCGCATGCCTATCTATCGTGCCAATTGTACTTTTTAAAAGATAAATGTCACTTATTTCAAATTCCCATATATTTATTCCATTCATATAAACAGCAAGTGTAAACTGGTAAAATATAGAATCTTTCTCAGAAACATGGGTCTATATCATTTGCATCACTAACACTATGGATATACATCCGAGCCATTTGATGGAGACACCAATAAAGTAGTTACGACTCGGAGGCCCACACGCAAAGGACTCCTGGAATCGGCGCAAACGTGAGCCTAATGCAGCAAAACTGCTCCATCCGGTGAACGTAAAGTGGGGCGGGCCGTTGCGTGCAGTGGGGCGCGCGGAGCCTCGTCACGCAGGCATTTCCTGCCGCGTCTCCCACACGCAGATACGCACGCACGCACGCACGCGCAATGCGGATCGATGGCGCGGGACGTTTCGGCGCCCGCGGGGGTGCGGCGATGCGGCGACACGACGCGACGCGACGCGGCGTGGCGCGGTGTGAATGGCGCGGCGTGGCGCAGCGTGGCGGGGCGGGGCGTACCGTGGCGGTGCGTGGCGCGGCATGGCGCGGTGTGAGTAGCGCGGCGATGCGCGGCGTGGCGCGGTGAGTGGCGCGGCGTGGCGCGGCGCGGCGTGGCGTGGCCTGGCGCGGCGTGGCGCGGTGTGGCGTGGCGGTATGGCGAAGCGTGGCGCGGCGTGGCGTGGCCTGGCGTAGCGTGGCGTATCGGAGCGTGGCGTGGCGTGGCGCGGCGTGGCGCGGCGTGGCGCGGTGTGGCATGGCGTGGCGTGATGCGGCGTGGCGGTATGGCGGAGGGTGGCGTTGCGTGGCGTGACGTGGCGTGGCGTGGTGCGGTGCGGTGCGTCGGTGCAGAGGCCAGATCCGGGGCTTGCACTCCACGGACTGCATTCGCGCCGGAGGCGTGGCCTCAGCTGCACGAACACGCCTGGATTAAAGGGGTGCACGCGGGGAGCACAAACCTCTTACCCGTCACATGTCTAGAGGGAATTCAATACGCTGATATATACGCGACATTAACATATCTAATAAGAAAATCAAAATCAGCATAGATTCTGCCAGGTAGTTTTAATTACACTCCGGACCGCCTGAGGTGAAAATAAATCAAATTTGAACAGATAGTACCTCAAATGTACTCAGAAGAAAGCCGTGAACAGCAAATGTCGAAGTAATGTTTACACTGATGCACAAAAAGTTTAGCTACTAGTAATAGTTTTTTAGCTTTTCCCAGTACGGTTTTTCAGTTGGGTGCACTTCCCAACGCATTTACTCTGAATATCCTCCCAATTTGTCGTTGCCGTTGATGCTGCCTTCTTCCGATAAGAATCCCATTGCGCATGAGAAAATGAGCAGTTATGACAACTAAGAACTAATACACCAGTTTCCACCTGCCATATTTTTTTACGTGTTGCTATGAAAATGTCGCCAGGAAGTATGGAAATGCCAAGGGAACGGTTGTCCCAAATACGACCGCTTTTGGAGACACTGAAGGGAAGTTTGATCAAGTTCAAATGTTCCTCCAAGCCGTTGTGTGCCATTACGGCAATTTTGCACTTTCGTGTAATTCACATATTATATCACGTAGTTATATTAGGATTATTATACAATCAAATCCCATCTTCTCGAAGAATACGGATGATATTGTCAAATCATTGAGATAGTACGAACTTCCTTCTGTTTGTATGTCAAACAATTCTAATGTTGTGGTCCATATTGTGTAAATAGTGTGGGCTATATTATCTTCAGTTTAACTGCGAATGTTTTTAATTCAGGCAGAACTGCGGCAAAGAGAAGACAGCGTGTTTTTGACCTCGTACTCTACAGCGGACGCGTTCTGTAGTACCAAAACAAAATTACTGTATTTCCCTCCACGTATGGGGCTATCTACTTTAATCAAACAATTAATGTACCATGTATTTCCTTTCACCCAGATAAAGCTGCCGGCTTTCCGAAAGGATGTGCGCAGTTTTTTTATAAACTTTGCATTTGTTTTCATTTCGTGTAGTTGACGTAGTTGTGATGTCATTCTAGAGGTAGAATAATACTTCTTTCGTGTCCCACATTTTGAGACAACCAGCTTTATATACTTGAAACTCTTCATGGAAGTATTACAATTTTACCAATAGACAAATGGAATAATCTCCGAAGTGATCGACTCGTATAAAAATAGCAATTATTTTTGTCGGAACAAAGTTGCCGCTGAAACGTAATCATTAATACATGTTCATTTTAAATTGCGCGATACATAAAGACATTTTATGGATTGAAATTTTTTGAGAATTTGTCTATTTACGTTCACAACTCAGTTGTGGCTTCAGAAAACATTTAATAATTTTAAGGCTCTGAATATTTGTTTTTTATGATTTTTTTATCGTAGATTAAGGTATTTAATTGTGAAATATTATGTTTGTCAGGAACTTGTTTAGTTCAGCTATAATTTATTTTGTCTTACTTTTTACACTACGCACGGTTTGTTTTTAACATCGGCGAGATCACGCAGATCATTGAATTTGGGGAGAGGGCAATTATAACTGATTCGGGCGAGTCAATTATAATGATATTTTATTAATAATTATTAATAAAATATCATTTTCTTAATCTTTCAAACCCTAATTTCTATGAGTTCAATTTGGTGCAGATCTAGGACTCAACTTGTGGAAAATATAAAACATTAACGAAAGAGTATGTCCAAGAAAGTACAAGAAATGTAAAATCGTGTCACAAATGGAGAGTACAACATTGGAAAATATCACTTACATTAATTTATTACACGTGGGTACATTCACTAGAACTACGAGAAATAGAATTTTCAGAATTTTGTTTTTTGAGAAGCGGGGAGGCTTCTTACAAAAAACCTCTTAACATTTGTCTTCAATAATTGAAAACAATTACTTGGATATTATAATTATTTTATTATTATTATCATCATCATCGTTATCATTAATCATGCATTGTTTTAGAAATACAAATTATACAATAACATACATGTGGAGTAATTTTACTTTTACCGCAAAGCAATTTTTGCCCCAACTCTTGCGAGAATTGTCACTTCACGCCTCGCACTCGGCCTCCAAATGTTTCACTCATGGGAAATCACTCACTTTACCCAACCGTTGCATAAATAACTATTAATGTTTCACTAAATGATTCGTGCGGCGTTGGTTAATTGTCCACGTTGATTTACGGTTCATTCACGATGCAAATTCCAACATTCTGCTGGTTGCATTTCGGAATTCAGACAATTAGCAACGTTGCAGGCATTTCCACTTTAATAGATATCAAAATTTATTATTCCTCTTTTGAAATAACTAATTAACGCATTAATTTCATCTTGCTTGTACACTTGCGATAAAAGCCGTATCCTTTGAATTGAAACCCACCACTCCATTCCATTCATTACTTGAAAAATCTATAAAACGATGTGGTCGCATTTTTTAGGTATCGAATGAAACGCGTTTCTGGGTTCGAATTACTCACTGCACGCGTCGTTTCAAATACCAACTCAACCGCAGACACATTCTCATGAATGATTAGCTCATAAGAAAGCGTAATATTATTCACATGATCAGCAATGTCTCAACGTCAGCATTGTGTCTTCTCTCTCTCTCTCTCTCTCTCTCTCTCTCTCTCTCTCTCTCTCTCTCTCTCTCTCTCTCTCTCCACCGTGAAACCCCTGAACATCCCTTCTTCTCTCGTGTAACTGTCCTTGGCGGATTGCAACCTCGCGACATCCCAACTGCTCCCCCCTTCCATTCCCGCAGCCGTTTCCGGCGCGGCGCGGCGCGGAGCGGCACGCCACCCTGCCCGTCGCCGGGGGTGAGTCACCCCCCACCGCAAATAAACACATTTATTACCTCCCCTCCGCGCCGACGACGCCCTGCAACAACAGGCGCGGTCTCAGTCGCGGGAGGAATCTGGGGCTTTTGTTGTTCGGTTGTAGTGGAATTTTAGTTCGGGTGAGAGTCCGTGGGGAATGCGTGATGGGCGCAGAAATATCCCTCCCCCCTGCGCCCCCGGGAGGTTTCGCGCAATGAATTCTTGAATCGTTACGAGTCCCTCGCCCTGCGAGATGGAAGAAGGCTGGGGGACAAGATTGAAGGGGGAGTCACCACCCCAATGCAAAGTCGATCAGCATTGCAGTTGCGGTCATGTGTGTGTGTGTGCGTGCGCATGAATTTTTGATTTCAGCTGTTATTCCGCGTTGTTCAATCTAATTTCATTGTGTTTTAGTTCTATGTAGGGCTTAGTGCATTTATTGGACACACAAAACGAATTACTTCCTTAAATATAGCTTCTAATTTAGCGTCCACAACAAAGTTAACTACTAATCATGCAATAAAGTGTTTCAGGACTCAACCACATCTGACTAAAATAAATCTAAATAAATATTTTGTAAAACTAAATGATTCGAGATGGAAAATTAGTTTTTATTCCTATAATGTAGAATAGCTGTTTATTATTTTTATTTTCTAACTTCTGATTTTACCCTTAAAATAATATATCCATAACATATTTGGATATTAAATAATATTTCTGTAAGCATTTATCATTACTCATGATTCTGATCTTTTGTTAACGTTAGTTTAATACGATACTCGCAAGAATTGAGAATGAAACGATCTGAATGCAGTAATTCATTCAGATCAAGGCAAAATATGTCTCACATCACTCGAGCGTTTAACTTGATCTTCACTACATTTCTGTCTTGAAAATAACTTTCATAGATATCCTTACAGTGAACCTTATTGAAAATAATATCGTTTTATTAGCACAGTTGTAAGACCTTTCACCATTATTCTTTCAGCGATGTATAAGAATTTTGTAATAATTATATATTATCATTCATCCATAATTTAAAATTTAATATGGAAGCCCTTGACGTTTGAAAATTGTTTGAATGTACACTATCGAGTATTTCTCTTGCTTTGAAGTTATCTCGTTCACGTGATGCTGCTTTGAAGAGCAGTGCACTCTGACCAGCGCCACAAACTCGATCCCACTAAGTTTTACCATAAGAGCGCTTTCAATAAAGGGGCCTTGCTCTTCACTGAACATGTTTGTTTTCACCTGCAAAGGGCTGCCATCAGGGAACACAGAGAGGGAGATCGTCAGCCCCTGTGTGATAAATCCGTTTTTCAGAATTGTGAGGGATGTTCATGCTTGAAAAACAAAGATTATTTATATGTAATGACAGCGAGGGTATGGGTCGATTAGTATATGTTATATTACTTATATTAATGATTATGAAAGATACTTCTACGTTGTATTTATGCTATTTTATCCACCATTTCAAAAGATCAAAATACCTAAATATTAAATGAGGTAAAATGGTAAAATAAAGGCCCAATGAAATAAGTTACGTTTCCTAAAGTTAATGAGTTCAGAAATGAAGTAATTTATTAAATATTTCGCAGCAATATGGATTTTACTAACAAGACTTTTTTTACATTAATATTAGGCCTACTTATAATTGTAAACTGTGTTCGTCTAACATTAGTTTTTTTATATATTTTCCAATTCAAATGATACGAGACTTTTAAAAAAGGTCTGATTACTTTGCACTTCTATGTTTTTAAAGTGCTTGGAAGTGGATTGAGTGCATACACATTCTCCAAATACCCAGCAAATATGGTCAACATTGGGTGATGAAAATCACATAAGACCGAGAAAAAAGAACAATGTGTTAAGAATAAACTATTTGGTGTGAATGGTGGAAGAGATAAGAACACTTGTAGGGTCATCACACGCACCAGTAGAAATAGCAGTCGGTTCTACCTGGTATAGGTTTGAATGAATTTCCTTATCTAGTGTATTGTCTTGAAGGAACGTCTCGTGATGTAAATACCGAAATACAAGAAGGCAGTAAGCTTATCTAATGCATGGTTCGTGTTACAGTCTGTTGGGAGAATAAAATAACCTTGGTGAAAAGTGCCATAAGAAAAGAAATCACCTAAATTAATTTTGCAATTTCAATAAGTTGTGCATTTTTCATTCGCAATGAATTTTAACAAATGAAATGTAAAAGACGAGAATTTCAGGGAGAGGTGTCAGTATTCATATTAGTATTGAAATAATAGTACTTTCTCTATACTAAATTAGTTGAATATAAGAAAGTACAAAATCGTGTAAATTAAGAAGAGACAAATCTTATATTACAATACTCGAACAGCTTAACGTTGCACTTTCTGACAACTATCGTACATAACTTGCAGACTTTTAAACTTGAAAGGTGCAATGCTTCGAGTCATATTCCGAGAAGCATTAATCTACAAAATGAGACCTGCTGGAACCTTTTCAATTTGTTCAGCTCATCTGAAAACCTCCACTGTATAGTAGGGGTAAGACTTGTCGCATCTGTAGAATTCAGTGACTTGTATCCACGTATAGTATTCAGGTCTGACGAATTCTATTATAACACCACAAAAACAACGCATTTTCTTTCCTACAGATAAGGTTAGAAAGAGGATGGTGATCGAATTTTCACAAGTGACACCTCACTCTTAGGTATGCTAATTACACTTCATTACTAAAATGAAGTGTTAGTAGTTTTAATCACAACTGACAATGCAATTTGTTTTGTATACCGGCATTTTAACAACTTTTCGTTGCAAGAAATCGTTGATAAAAGGGCATTTTAGGGCACAGGTAACGTATTAGCATTTACAGCACGATTGATGGCGTTATCACACATTGAGCCAATCGTAGCGAGAGAATCATGGGGAGGTAACAGTAAACGGAATAACCGACAAACGTTTTCTTGCATAGATGTCAAATACCCGGGACGTCAGGAGAAAGCTTTTTTGCAAAAATAAGTTTGATTCTCTTTTAGAAATGTATAATGATGTTATAGAAAAATAGTGTATGCCACTGGTTTATAATGCTGCTTTACTGCATTCGCACAAATTTTGAAAACTCGCTCCTAACGTCGTTCATTCTCAAAACATGTACTCATGCAATACAGCTGAACATTATAAACTAATTGCATTAACTACTACTAGCAGTCCAACACAATCGCGAAGAGGCATTTCGCAGAGCGGAGCAGGCCAACATTCCCAGCGCTCTCCAGTCGGTTCCCCGCCCTCCAGCTGGGGCCTTGGCGCAGCGGAAGCAGCCAGGAGGCCCGCTGGGGGCGGAGGAACAGAGGCGGTGCGCCTGGCGGGGAGGGGAGGGGCGAGGCTCTCCGCGCTGGGTTTGTTCTTGCCAGCGGCGGCGGCGGCGGCGGCGAGGGCAGTGAGTGATGGATGGGCGCGGGCGAGCGGCGAAACCCGAGCCTTAGACGCCATGATCCTTCCGCGCTCCGACGACGCCCCAACGACGCCCCGACATCGCCCTGCGACGCCTTCGCGTCCTCACGCGCCGTCCGAGGCAGGTGCTCGCTTAATGACGTGCTGACGCTCAGTAGCTCGCGCTAACGGCTGGTTGGGCATAGTTTTGTGCGAGGACAACGCAAAAATGTGGTTTTGGAAGATTGAGTTGATTGTTGCTCGATGATAATGATCGAATACTTGATGTACGAGATATAAAGTAATACAGATTTCTATGTATTTGATGCTACTCTTATGAGAGATAATTCGTTTTTGTAGAGAGAGGCAAAATTGATTAATTGATTGATGATTTCGGTTACGTCAATGGCTAAATATTTATTATTCCCGTAAGTGCAGTACATGTTTTCCTCGCGAAATGGCGGAAATCTTCCGCCTCAGAATGGTGAGATCCGGCGCCGATATACACTTCGGATAATGATGTACCTCCCACCAGTGGGACATGACCCAATCCTGGAAAACCTCTCAGCCCCCCTACTCGTCACCCGACAAGTGTGGTAGTGTAGTGTACGAAATTGTGTGAAAGTAAGGGAAAAGTATGGGGAATGGAAGAAGGAGGAAAGATCGCGCGCGATTCGTCGCCCGTTTGTTAGGGTACAGCTCCGGCATTCGCGTGGTATTGGTTTTTAAAAACTACGGAAATCTACCGATCAGTGCAGCCGGCTGCGAGAATTCTTCTTCTGTCAGTGGCTGAA